>BLSH010323185.1:578852-598593 GCA_018402905.1 Glandirana rugosa | reverse complement strand
GGGATCGTGGAGGAGTGAGTACAGGGGGAAAGTGCCGTGGAGGGGTGAGTGCGGGGGAACCATGGAGGTGTGAGTGTGGGGGGACTGTCCTGTGGAAAAGTGAGTGCAGAGGACCGTGGAGGAGTGAGTGTGGGGAACCGTGCCATGGAGGGATGAGTGCGGGGGGACTGTGTCGTGGAGGGGTGAGTGCGGGGGGACCGTGGAGGGGTGAGTGTGGACCTGGGGGAGGTTTGTTTGCCACCCCCTCAAAAAAAAAGTTTAGCACCAGCCGCCACTGGTATATATACTGAAATGTATATATATATATATATATATATATGTATGTATGTCACTGGTGATCAGTGACCTATAGTGGGACTATGATAGTACAGCAAGCAATCTGACACATTGCGGGAACTGGCTAACTACCACTGACATCGCCAGTGACACTAATACAGTGACCAGGGCTAATAATATACACTGCCACTGTGCTAATGACACTGGCTGGGAAGTTGTTAACATCTCCGGTGATCTAGGGGTAAATGTGTGCCTAGCTCAATCACAGCAGAGGAGGCGGGTGAGGGTGCACACGCATGCCCTGAACCCAGAAAAAAAGCCACAACATGCAGGTACATTAGAGTGCCTGTACGAGCCACCCTACCGCAGTATATGTACTATGGCAGGTCAGCAAGTAGTTAAGACCAGTCACTGCTGCTCTCTCTCCTTGTGCAGAGTGACTGGTCTTGTCTCCTCCCCCTCCTGTAGTGTTCTGCAGGCAGCCTGTCATGGGTGGGGCAGCTGGGTCACACCCACAGCCCACTTTTCATACCTAAGCCAATATATCATTTGAAGAAGTTGTGGGTCTCGTAGTTATCTAGCAAAATGCAAGTTGAAGTTTTGAGTCAAAAGCAGAGAATAAATTACACAGAACTCATGAACTTTTAATGAAATGTCATCTTGTAGACTTTCCAGCGCTTGGAAAAGACATAACACTATGCATTGTTGAGATGATGAAAAGAATAGAGGAAAAAAAACAACAACTCAGAATTGGAAAATTAGATTCTCAAATCACTACTGATGAAAAACAGGGACTTGTGAAACGGAATGTAACAGATAAGAGTTTTCTAGAGACTCAAACAGTATGGCGAAAAGGAGACTCTGTTGTGACAATCCTCCGCTCCAGACTCAAAGAGCATCCGGGGAGAGCGCTTCAAATATTTCATTCTGTTATCAGTTTGAGGCAAGTAAATCTTTTTTGACATAGGGCATTTTATTTTACAAATCTTGGGCAAACTGTCTTTCATTTTGGATGGTGTGTCTGCCCAACTGCCACTCAATTGGAACAAATTCCCTATGTCTCTCTTTTCTTCTCAACTGCCCTTCTTTTTGGTTTGATGTGTAAACTCCAACAGTGTCATAAAACAGGAAGCCTTTCATCCAACCAAATCAGACTCTCAACTTTTTCAACACAGAGGAACCCTTGAAATAACTTTCCAGTTTCAAGGAACCTCTGCTACAAGTTACTATATCTCAGGGTATTTATTTCTCAGACAATAGGTGGAGGTACTTCCCCTTGTCTCCCCCGTCTACCCACCTCTGAGCACTGCCCCTTACTACCACCCTCTACCCATTTTCTGGTGTTAAGTCATTTATATGGAATGTGTTAATGATAACAAGAAAAATATATCCCCTGAAGCCAGCAACTATAGATCCTCCCCAGCAACAACAGATCCCTTCCAGCAACAATAGATTTCCCAGGAACCAGCAACAATAGACCCTTTCCAGCAACAAAAGATCTCCAAGGAGCCAGCAACAATAGACCTTTTACAGCAACAATAGATCTTCCAGGAGCAATAGACCCCTCGTTTCTACAGTAGATCCCTCCCAGCAACAATTGGCCCCCTAGCAACAGTAGATCCCCCCAGTAACAATAGACCCCCCACGCAACAATCCTCACAAGCAACAACAGACCCCTTCCAGCAACAATACATTTCTCAGGAGCCAACAACAATTCACTCTTTCCAGCAGCAATAGATCTCCCAGGAGCCAGGAACAATAGACCCCTCCACTCAACAATTGAAGAGCCTAGCAACCATAGATTGCCCTAGTAACAATAGAACCCCCACAACAATAGACCCCCCAGCAACAATAAATCTACCCCAGTAACAATAGATGCATGCATTCAGTGCTCGAGGTACCAGAACTGTGAATGTGCCATGCACAGCTGCACCAGATTCTGAGTTCAACAGTTTTTGCAGGAGGCACCGCTCCCCCCTAATCTACATGCAGGGCACCAGACGGATGGTTTCCAACTGGGTTTTTTTTTTAAGCATATGATTAGACTCTAAGGCTCTAATTGGCTTCAAAAAAGGGTGGGCTTTGGACGCAGAACACCGCGTCCCGAGCCCACCCACTTGTGTGACAATAGCAAATTAATATTTGCTATTGTCTTCCTGATTTTTCTCCCAGCCAATCAGGAAGCAGGTACTGAGACCCGATAGGACACACTTCCTGCTCAGCAATGGCCCAGCTCCTCATTCTCCCTGCCTCCTATGTTAAGGTTAGTCTCGCCGCCTTCCTGTCCATCTCCCGTGGGGGGTAGCTTGCAGTGATCGCCACCATCCTGTCTGTCTCCCGGGGGGGGGGGGTAGAGGATGTATGCTAGTTTGCCGCCCCCCCCCCTCCGAAATATTTTGCGCCAGCCGCCACTGAGTCTTAGTAAATCTCCCCCACAGTATACTGCTTAAAGTGGTGCTCAGACATGCTTGATTTTGGGAACCCCATGAGATTAACAGACATATCTGCCTGGATGTCACACCCCTTTCTCAAACTCAACTTGTCCAAAACTGAACTCATAATATTTCCTCCCCCAAATGCCGTTTCCCCCGACTTCTCTGTCAAGAGCAATGGCACAACCATCCACCCATCCCCACATGTCAGGGTGCTAGGTGTTACTCTGGACTCTGAACTCTCCTTTTGGCCCCACATCCAATCACTTTCTAAGGCTTGCCGAATCAATCTCCGCAACATCTCTAAAATACGTCCCTTCCTAACCAATGAAACCACAAAGCTCCTGATTCACTCCCTGGTCATCTCTCGCCTCGACTACTGCAACTCCCTCCTCACTGGTCTACCTTTAAATAGACTATCCCCCCTCCAGTCCATCATGAATGCCGCTGCCAGACTCATCCATCTTACAAACCGTTCAACGTCTGCCACCCCTCTCTGCCAATCCCTCCACTGGCTGCCACTCGCCCAAAGAATTAAATTCAAAATACTAACAATCAGCTACAAAGCCATCCACAACTCTGCTCCCAGCTACATCACCAACCTCGTCTCAAAATAACAACCTAACCGTCCTCTTCGCTCCTCCCAAGACCTCCTGCTCTCCAGCTCCCTCATCACCTCCTCTCATACTCACCTCCAAGACTTCTCCCGAGCCTCTCCCATCCTCTGGAACTCCCTACCCCAATCGGTCAGAATGTCCCCAAATCTATCCACCTTCAAGCGATCCCTGAAAACTGTTCTCTTCAGGGAAGCCTATCCTGCCACCACCTAATAACTACACTCCTTATTTTCTCAATCAGCTCATCCCCTGCAGTTTACTGCCCTTTCGTATCATTCAACCCTCCCTCTTAGATTGTAAGCTCTAACGAGCAGGGCCCTCTGATTCCTCCTGTATTGAATTGTATTGTAATTGTACTGTCTGCCCTAATATTGTAAAGCGCTGCGCAAACTGTCGGCGCTATATAAATCCTGTATAATAATAATAATAATGATGGCAAAATACAGTAGTATGAAACTACTAGTAGAAACATGAATTTAAGGTAAAAGTATATTGATATTTCTTAAAGTGTGGGGGAGGTGGAGGTCAGGGGAAGATTTGGGGGAGGTTGCATATTGTAGAGATGGGCTTTAACATGCTTCAGGTACTGGGTGTTGGAGGACGAGGTGTCTAGGAAGCTTCCATAAGGTGGAAAGCCTAAGAAGAACCTTCGCTCATGTGCTTATTAACAGGGAAGAAAGGTGGCATGGCACTACAAAGTCATCTGCAGGCTCTGCATAGCGATGTAAGCCCTTAGCCATGCTGCTTTGCACATAATGTATGAATAATGGAAGCACAGATCAATAAATATTTTGGTACCTAAAAAGGATCCCATGTTGGTTGTTCAACTCTGCATTTAGTGTGTTGCTGGGGTTCCTCTTTATGTGATGTCAGGTGAAGGAGGGGTGTGGGAGACGGATTTGCCTGGAAGGATTACACAGTGTTAAGTAAAATTAAGTATGCTCTGTTAATGTGCCAGCGTGCATTATCTCAGCCAAGTGATATCTGAATGTGAGGACACAGGAAAAGAAATGAGTGGGAATGGATTTTCTGGGTCACATACTTGCTTGGTACACACCTGGTTTGGTTTCCACCTGAATAAACATATCATTGTAATTAACATTTTTCTTTTCTTTTTTTTTTCTGCTTTCGGGAAAAATTATACCCAAAGTATAGGTTAGATTTAATTACTCCGTGTAATTTTCCTTCAGATGGCTTTATTGTGTCTGTTAAAATTCACCTGCTGCTATATAATGTAACGAAATACAAAAAAAAATAAAGATATTAAATGTAATCAAGGCTAGTGGAAATTATTGTGTTTGCCTTGTTTTGTACCGCCTATCCTTACACGTTCTAGAACAGAGATAAGCAGGGATATTTCTTCAAAAATTTGACACAAAATTGTAATTTTGCATTCGGTGAAGTTTTACAGAAACTTGGTTTGGCTAATTGTGCAGCTTAGGCTAAGTTTGTTTGAAAAAAAAATGTTTTTCTCTTTTATTTAGTGGTTGTAATATTTTTTTATAGAGGGGGTTTGTTTGAAGGGGACCTTCACCCATCAGAAGAACTTTCTCTCTGCTGCCCCCTCCTCCCTACAAAATCAGCGATCATTTATTTATTTTAAACAATTAAATATAGTCGTACCTCTTGGGTAAATACTCTTTTTAATGGTTTCCAGTAGTCTGCTGGCTTTGCTTGCTGCACCTTGGCATTGCATGCCATTGCTAAGCCTATGGTCCACAAGGACCCTCAGATCCTCTTTCATCCTAGATTCCTCCAGAGGTTCTCCACCTAGCACATAACTTGCATTCCTATGTTTAGTCCTCAAGAGTATTACTTTACATTTATTAGTATTAAACCTTGTTTGCCATGTAGTTGCCCACTAGGGTTGCCACATCATCATCTAATCCAGGACACATATGAATTACACAGGTGCTGTGGCTGATTAAGGTGGTAATTAAACTCACTTGGTGCCTTAAATTAAATCTGCATTAAATTAGCCCCAGAACCTGTGTAAATCATATGTGTCCTGGATTAAAGGGATGATGTGGCAACCCTGTTGCCCATCCATTTATTTTATCAAGGTCTTCCTGTAAGGTTATTATACTCTGATCTGAAGTTAATACCCTGCTTAGCTTTGTATCATCAGCAAACACTGAGATTGAAATATTTATATAGTATATGGCTAGAGCTACAAAGGGAAGATACCAGGGGGAAAGTAATACTGGGAATATGCTATAGGCCCCCAAATCAGAGGGAGGAGGTGGAGGTAGACCTCCTATCACAATTTGGAATAATGGCTAGGATGGGAAGTGTCATTATAATGGGGGATTTTAATTATCCAGATATTGACTGGGAGAAAGGTACTGCACATTCAGCTAAGTCTCGCCATTTCCTAAATGTCTTGCAGGACAAATTCATGGGTCAAATAGTAAATGCACCAACAAGAGAAAAAGCATTATTAGACCTTCTGATCACTAACAACACAAACCTGATCACAGACGTGGAAGTAAGGGGCAATCTAGAAAATAGCAATCACAGGACAATTAGTTTCAGTATAAATTACACAAATAGGAAACATAAGGGGAATACAAAGACGCTGAATTTTAAGAGAGCCAACTTCCATAAACTACGCTCCTTGCTGGAAGATGTTAGCTGGGATAAAATTCTAGGAACAATGAATGCGGAGGAAAAATGGGAGAGCTTGAAGAACATACTAAACAAAGGTATTAGCCAGTGTATCCCAATGGGAAATAAATTTAAAAGAGCTAACCAAAGACCAGGATGGCTTAACTCCGACATAAAGGAACACATAAAAGCAAAGGAGAAGGCCTTCAAAAAATACAAGACTGAGGGGACCATATCAGATTTTCATATCTATAAAACATGCAATAAGGAATGCAAAGGGGCAATCAGAGCAGCTAAGATAGAACATGAAAGACACATAGCAGAGGAGAGTAAAAGGAATCCCAAGAATTTCTTTAAGTATATAAACAGTAAGAGAGGGAGGTCAAATCATATTGGCCCCATAAAGAATGATGAAGGTAATCTGGTTGCAAAGGATGGAGAAATGGCAAAGGTGTTAAACTCATTTTTCTCCTCAGTATTCACTAAGGAAACAGGGGGCTCAATTATTAAGAACTACAATGCTGATCATCGCGGCACGTCACGGGAAGTACCCTCATGGCTAACTGAGGATAAAATCAGGAATAGGCTTGAAAAACTGAACACTAATACGTCACCGTGACCAGATGGCTTACACCCGAGGGTCCCAAGTTATTGCCAGACCCTTGTACCTAATCTTTAAGAGCAGTTTTCTGACTGGTATGATACCAGCTGATTGGAAGAAAGCCAATGTAGTACCAATATATAAAAAAGGACCAAGATATATCCCTGGGAACTACAGACCAGTTAGCTTAACATCAATAATTGGCAAGCTCTTGGAGGGAATAATAAGGGATTACATACAAGATTATTGTAACGAGAACGGTATCATTAGTGGTAATCAGCATGGGTTCATGAAGGATCGTTCTTGCCAAACCAATCTATTAACCTTCTATGAAGAGGTGAGCTGCCATCTAGATAAGGGAAGGCCTGTAGACGTGGTGTATCTGGATTTTGCGAAAGCATTTGATACAGTTCCCCATAAACGTTTACTGTACAAACTAAGATCCCTCAACATGGATCAAAGGGTGAGCACCTGGATTGAAAATTGGCTACAAGGGCGAGTTCAGAGGGTGGTGATAAATGGGGAGTACCCAGAATGGTCTGGTGTAGAAAGTGGAGTTCCCCAAGGTTCTGTCCTGGGACCAATCTTATTCAATTTATTCATAAATGACTTGGAGGACGGGGTGAACAGCTCAATCTTAATATTTGCGGATGATACCAAGCTAAGCAGAGCAATAAACTCTCCACAGGATGTGGAAACCTTGCAAGAAGATCTGAATAAATGAATGGGGTGGGCAGACAAGTGGCAGATGAGATTTGACGTAGAAAAATGTAAGATAATGCATTTGGGTACCAAGAACAAGAAAGCAAACTACTCACTAGGGGGAGAGCCTTCGGGGGAATCTAGGATGGAAAAAGACCTAGGGGTCCTATTGGAGAACAGGCTCAGCAGTTTCATGCAATGCCAAGCTGCTGCAATCAAAGCTAACAAAGTGTTGGCATGCATCAGGAAAGGGATCAACTCCAGGGATAAGTCAATAATTCTCCCACTATACAAGTCTCTGGTAAGGCCACACCTGGATTATGCCGTCCAGTTCTGGGCACCAGTCCTCAGGAAGGATGTCCTGGTATTGGAAAGGGTACAGAGAAGGGCCACAAAGCTTATTAAGGGATTGGAGGACCTTAGTTATGAGGAAAGATTACAAGCACTGAACTTATTCTCTCTGGAGAAGAGATGCTTGAGAGGGGATATGATTTCAATGTACAAATACTGTACTGGTGACCCCACAGTAGGTACAAAACTATTCCATGCAAGGGAGCACACAAAGACTCGTGGCCATTCACTAAAAATAGAAGAAAGACGGTTTAACCTTAAAAAGCGTAGAGGGTTTTTTACGGTAAGAGCAGTGAGGATGTGGAATTCTCTTCCACAAGCAGTAGTCTCTGCTGGGAGTCTAGATAATTTCAAAAAACTATTAGATGCACACCTAAGAGACCACAACATTGAGGGATATACATTTTAATACTGATATTAAAAACACACACATAGGTTGGACTTGATGGACTTGTGTCTTTTTTCAACCTCGTTTACTATGTAACTACTATATGTAACTATGTAACCTCTATATCATTTATTGACAAGTTAAAAAAAAGTGGTCCCAGGACCGAGCCCTGGGGTACCCTGCTCACAACTCCAGACTATTCCCAAGATACACTATTTATCACCACCATTTGAATGTACTCCTGTAACCAGTTTTCTATCCAGGTACAAGCACTATTGTCAATGCCAGCAAACCTCAATAGTTAATGTAAAAACTAAGGATTGGCGAACAGTTCGGGCCAAGCATAAACTTCAGCCCAAACATCTCCCGTTAGGGTGTTCAAACACTCAAATTACCTATGTGCTAGGGCGAAGTTCGCCCGTTGAGAGCACAGTCAATAGGTTGTTAAGGAGCGGGGCCAGGAAGCCGGCTGCCGCGTCCCTGACAGGCTTTTCTGCTGACAGCTGAATGAAAAGAAAAATTAACCGGCAATCAAATTTTGTTTTTTAAAAGTGGCATTTTTTCCATTGATAAATGTCCCCCAGGGCAGTACCCGGGCCCCCATACACTTTTTTTTTGGCCAATAAATTGCATATACGCCTTCAAAATAGGCACTTTTGATCTTTCAAGTTCAGGTCCCATACACTTTAATAGGGTTCGCGTTTCGGGTCTGAACTTTTGTGATGTTCAAGAGTTCTGGTGCGAACTGCACCGGGGAGAGTTCAGCTCAACTCTAGTAAAAACTAGTTAAAACATAATATAGTGGGGTTAATTAGGGACCATTTTTTTTATACATGAACAGATCAATAGTAATTGAAAGGAGCTTTTTCGCATCCTTCAGGAAACATTGGAAAAGCCCATTGTACTCTTAAATAACCCTCAAAATCACATTAATTGTACCTGCCCTGTTAACTATAGTGCATTTCAACTTAACAGAATTGTGCCAATATTTTCCCAATTTTGATTAAATTTTCACTATCAATTTTGCTTATCTGAGTCAACAACTGCAGAGAGGAAAGTTTATTGGACCGTTATGCAGGTCATGCAAAATTGTGGGCATGACTTGATACTTGAAACATAAGTGTGGTTATGTGTTAACAGTCACACCTTAATCCTAGTGGGCACACTAAAAAGAAGCACCGTAAGAGATGCTGTCACTTTGGCCACTTAGAATCTCTCGCAAGCCCTTCCTCCAACCTTCTTACAGTATATCCACCTTTGCTATATTACACCACTGGAGCTGTAGTATATACACTGTGCTTAATGTGACCTCCTTCCAGGGTGGAGTGCCTATGTGTCAGCCACCAATCAAAGGGCTCAAATGCTGTCACTGGCACAGTACAGTATAGCCTGCTAACAGGAATATTAAATGGCATTTTGCCCATCGCACATCCCACCACAGGGGCTGATCAGATGTTTGTGCTTGATTACGTAGTTTGAGGTGCAAGCTTTCCAAAACACTGGTCCCTTCTTTGGGCATGGTGTTTTTGAAAGCTTGCACCTGAAAATAACTTTAGTTAGCAACACAAAAGATATGGCCTTCACTTTTACTTCCCTACTACTTTGTATGCATGGGACAACACTGAACTGTTGGGCATATGCAATAGTTGTGATGAGCAGAGTTTGGGAGGGTTGGTAACCCAAAAGTGCACTTACCCATGTCGCCCTGATCAACCCAATGCCTATGCGTAAGCCCATGCTTGGCTGAAAGTTCCTCCATTTCTCCTCAGCCCCACCCAGAGGCTATCTTTACTCTTTGGAATTCAGATGGGAAAATTAAACTTTAGCGTTAAACTTTTCTTAAGCTGTCCGTCAGTTCTGCTGAGCAGAAATATTTTTTCTGTTCCACAAGAGCTGGCAGATGTTTAATTATTCCGTGTGCATATTGTAATGATAAAATTGCTTATATACAGCTGACATGAGACAAATTATTCATGTACACCCTTTCTATGGTGATGGGAAATTGATTGATTCCCTTCGAATACTTAAGCATAACAAATCCATACTGGGAGAAGGAGATTAGCCATGCATCCAAAAGTCTGATCAGAGAAAATAGAAGTTGTTCAAGCCTGAGCTATTACAAGGAAACAAGTCATGCCATTATTTTTCTGTTCATCTCTTCTTATTGTTATACTATCACAAGTTGCAGAGAGCTGGTGGTTGCAAGCTGGTGGACAGAAAGTGGACCTGAACTCAGAAAGTTATTTTAGGGAACTTCTAGCAATGTTGTGATTCTGCAGTAGCATGAAAAATCTACCTTGTCTTGAATTTCCCTGAAACATGACAGTGCACTTCTAGTGCCTAGGCCAGTGATGCAAACCTTGGCACCCCAGTTGGTTTGGAACTACATTTCCCATGATCCTCAACTACACAGCAAAGTACATGTGCATCATGGGAAATGTAGTGCCAAAACCAGAGGCATAACTAGAACTTTCAGAGCAAAAAATTATGAAAGGCCCCCTGACCCCTGGCCAGGATCCTTCCCTCTCCCCACTGATCCTGGGGCCCTTTACTCATATTGCGGGTCCCTTTATTATGGTACCACAGTGGGGCCCTTTCACAAGTTCTGCAGCGGGCCCCGTTTCTGCCATCTTCGGGCCTCCCCATGGTGGGGAAATGCCAGGACCCGGTCGCAATTGCAACCTTTGCAATCCTGATAGTTCTCTCACTGGTGTCAGTAGTTTTTAATTTTTATTTTAATTGTATTATTTTTTTTACCACTTCATTTTATGTTTTTTACAATTTTATTTTTACAATGTTTTTAGGAGCTCTGTTGGGCGGCTTTGATGAGATATCAGGTATCTAAACAAACCTCAGCTCTCGATTTCCATCTGTGTACCCTCAGCTGCACAGAATGAATGGACAGGAATAGCTGTGCACCGAGCCTCTCATTCATTCAGAAACTGAAGTATAGTAAAAAACAGTTTACTATGCTTCAGTTATGAATGAACCAATTGGTACCAATCACTGACTCTGTTCATTCAGAAAAGGAAGGAGCTGGTAAATGACAAATTTACCGACCCATTCCCATCTCTCCATCATGACACATCTTCTACAGCAGCTGGCAGGAGAGAGGAGGGGGAAGACAGCAGCTCTGTGGGGGGGGGGGGGGACCAGGGGAGCACACAGGGACCCTGGGAACAGCAGAAGACAAGTAAACTGGATAGAGGAAAATGGAGGAGATTGGGTCCTCTAAATGCCACCCCCGCCATCCCTCCTATTCATGTGTACAAGGGAGGTACACGGGCCCCCTGGACCATGGGGCCTGGGTTGCAATTGCAACCCCTATCGTTACATCCCTGCCCAAAACATCTGGGGTTCCAAGGTTCCCCATCACTGGCCTAGGCACTCCTGTGCCTTGAGCCTCATAGCTCTATATCTTCAGTGTGAGAACATCAAATTGCTGCCTCTGACCACTTGTCACCAGAGTTGGACTGAGATTCAGTGCTGCCACTACTGTGCTATGCACTGTTCTCCTTACTGGGAGAAAGCTGTAACTGACGACCTGTGCTACAAGGATCCCTCTGCTTCTACCTTATTCATTATGTGGGTCTGTGCTTTCTGCACCCTTCCTGTTGCTTCTTGATCATTACCCCACCAGTCATCAAATCAACAGTCATCAAGGGGGGAAGTCTGACAAAAGGAAGCAAAGTCCTGCTTCTCTACAAAGATGGCCACACCAAAACAAAGAGACATGGAACAGAACAATACATGGTAATTCAAAAATGGGGAAAAGATCATCTGCAATGAGCCCACTGGCAACACTGGTGACTAGTCCTTTGTCTTCTGCTTGACTTTTTGAGCAGAGCTAACACACTTCAGTTCCTAATTAACTGATTCTGGTGCTTGACCCAATGTTATGGAATGATGGGGATTCCCAGTGCTGCTAGAGGGAGATGAGGGTTCATCCAAAAGAATATGTCTAAAGATAAGAGTGAATATCCCAACATGCAGCCCCCCATTTTTTCCCCACTAACAACAGTTGGTGAGGGAATAGTCAAACAAACCAAAGCACCAAGGCATTCAGTAACCTGGCATCAGATATATAGTTCAGGCAAAGTAACATGTAAATATAACTCCTACAGGGTTTTTATTACCTCTCATGCTAATTATCCAAAGGTAAATACTGCAATATTTACTTAAAATATGCAATCATGCTCACTAAAATGATATCATTCATCTCCTTTGATCAACGTATTTAAGAAATTAACATAACCCTTAACCTGAGCACAGTTTCTGATCATAACCCACAACCTCAACTTACACCTTAACCTTAACGTTGAACCTAATTCCTGACCCATAACTTTAACATATGCAATAAATTGTTTAACACACTATACATTTATCACTGATTATTATTACAATGCAAATTGGGCCATTACTAGCACTGACAATACTTCCATGCCTAAATACATCTACTCCGTAATACAGGAATAACAATGTTTCCAACTGACTATGCTGAAAAATCCAAGCCATTGATCTGTTAACGGAAAACTGTGTACAAATCCATCATGAATGTAGCGCTACCCTCAAAGGAGCTGCTGTAATTCAACCGGATCTTCCCTAGGATCAGTACAGCGGCAGCCAGGCACACAGCAACATTTCACTTTTTCTAGCTCAATTATCGGTCTATGGCTTGTATTTTTGAAGACCTTGGGATGGGGGGAGGGGAATTACAGGATACTCCAGATTCCCTGTTTGTTGGTATGAGGACACTTCACTTTGCTCAGTTTCAGCCATGTGTTGTGTATGCAGATTCAAGTACAGTTACTAAACCCCTTCTTTGGAAGCTATCTCAGGCAAGAATTTGGTAGGCTCATTCACCCAGAGGAATGCAGCACACAGTCACTAAAACCCAGGACTTAGGTCAGCTACTCACAATGTTACAGGATCACCTGGTGCCTCTTTCCAGTATCCTCTGGACACTCTTCAGTGAGTCCTCAAGACCAGGTTCCGAAGTGAGGAATCCCTTGACTAGCTTCAAAAAGGAATCCTAGGCTGCCTGGCTCTGCTACAGCTGGGACCTCAGTCTGTTGGACTTGGCTGCGAGTGAGGGTAGTCAATCTCCACCCAGATGGGTGGATTCCCTCCAACAAGGATAGGACGAAGGACCCCTGCTGTTCTAAATCTCAGACTATTTATATGCCTTTCCAGTCACCTTCTGGGCACACTTCCCCAGGGATTGGATGGAGCACAATAAATATTTAGGCTGCGACTTAACTTGTTCCACTCTCTTTGTCTCAGAAACCTCTGGTAGACAGGGGAAAGCAATCAAACCTAAAGTCTGTTAGACCCAAAACAACCAAAAAAAATCAACAACTGCTCCGCTGACTACAGAGGAATCAAAATGAACTAAATTTGCTTAGCTTCCTAGCAACCTAACTAGGAGGGTGCTGCATGAAATATATTTTTCTGGTGTCTTGGCCATGGACAACATGTTGTATATGCTCAACAGCTGCCTAAATCGTTATGCCTTTACTGCAGATGTAAGAAATACTCCATTAACCTCTAATGTGAACTAAAGTTGCTAATAACACATGGCATAAGTCTAGACAGGCTTCAAGAATAGACCTCTTTCTCTACTGACAATGTGATGTGTCATTATAAATCTTTTGGTAAACTGAAAGAAATATAAATAGTAGGAAAACAATGTTACATACATTGCATAGAGTGAGATGTCCAAGCGTTACAGTCATCTATAAGCTTGTTAGACATCCCATTTCAAAGCCATTGTGACTTTAACAGCCTCCACTCTTTCTGGGAAAACCTTCCACAAGTCTATGGGGAATATCTATGGGAATTTGTACCCATTTAGCCAAAAGAACATGTATGAGGTCAGGTACTGATGTTGGATGAGATGTGTCCCACTTTCTGCTTTTCAATGTATCCCAAAGTTGTTCAGTAGGGTTGGTTGTAGGGCTCTGTGGAGGGCAGCAAACCTGTCAAACCATGTCTTTATGGAGCTGGCTTTATGTACAGGATACAATGCTAGAACAGAGAAGGACCTTTCTCAAAATGTTGCCACAAGGTTGGAGGCACATAATTGTCAGAAATGTCTTTGTACTGGTGCTGCTATATGTGCAGGTCTATTGTGATTCATCTGAGCTGGTCACATTCAATCATTAGGGCACAATGCTTGAACAGGAAAGGGTTTTTCCTAACTGTCGCCACAAGGTTGGGGCACATAATTGTTTAAGATGTCTTTGTACCGTATGTCTTTGTGCTACTGCTGCTATGTGTGCAGGTGTATCACGATTCATCTGACCTAGTCACATTCAATCACTTAAGAGATGAATGTGCTACTAATGACGGCATATTGAACACACGTAATGCAATCCATAGTTTAGAGCCCTGAATAAGATAACATACTAAAACCTTGAAACATGTTAGCTTAGATTACAACAATAAAAAAAGCATCTTTGAATGCCAAACAATTTTTCCCATGTAGCACGCTCCTAGCTTGAAATGCTAGGCAAATTTCGTTTTTGGTTCTTTCTGTAGTCAACAGAGCAGTAATTGTTCACTCTGTTCAGGGCTTCACAGGCTGAGAATTTGACAGTTTTCCCCTGCTTCTGAAAGAAGTTTCCAGGAATGTGGGGCTGATAGAGTCAGATGACCAGCCTAAATATTTATCAAGCCAATACCTAGAGGGGAGTGTCCAGAAGGTGGCTGGGGAGCTCTGGAGAGTTTGTTCTTTCCTCGTCAGGGACGGTTCCAAAGCCTCTGGTGCTACTGCCTGTGAGGCAGTCTATAGACTGTTTAGCTGTTCTTTAGGATCTCTGCCGAGGCACCGTGATGTCTTTGTGGACCGTGATGACGCTCTATTCTCGGGAGCGAAACGCGTTGACGTCACTTTCGGCCTGTCGCAACCATCCACCTCACGTCCGCTGCTAGGAGGAGACGAACGGATGCTGGTTCCATCAGTCACCACGCTGTGTTATCCAGATTGAATGTGGTCGTTTTTATGCTTTTTTGTAAGTAGGAATTTGTCTGCACAATAAATGCCTACCTTTTAGACAGTCTACACTATGAGTGTCCTTTTATCTTTTGAGCGCATTAAGGATTGATCTCTGTGGGATTGTTATGTTGGCTACCTTCTCCAGTGCCCAGCTGTAAAACCATCTACAACAACCCTTCGCTTGGTTGACCTGCTGACTGCAAAGCAGTAGGTCCACGTTTTGGGGTGAGTGGGGACACAAGAGGGGTCCGAGCACCTGGCACCTTTTTGCACTTATATGCACCAAGCAATTTTAAGCAGTGTATGAGCACAGCTGTCACTTTCTTCACTGAAGGCACTTTATTTGTATCATTTGTTATGGACTTTTATGGACATTATTTTGTCTCTAATTGATGGATACGGGGAAGCGCTGAATGTTTTTGTTTATATATGGACTAAACGGATTCGCCTAAGATCACAGGAGCCCCCTAGTAGCATAACAGATGTTTCATCATATGTTTATTTAATTTATTTAGTGATTTGTATTTAGCACATATTGCACTGTTTCACATTATTTTATTCCACGGCGCAATTGAGTTTTTAGTTTTTCAACAGTAAAGTTAGCCCAATTTTTTGTATATTATGAAAGAGGATGTTATGCCGAGTAAATAGATACCATACATGACACGGTTGAAAATTGTGCGCTCTCGCGGAATGGCGACAAAGTCCAGTACATAAAAATTTTCCATAGGCGACGTAATAAAAAATGTTATCGGTTACCAGGTTAGAGGTGCAGAGGAGGTCTTTTGCTAGAATTATTGCTCACACTCTGGCGATAGCGGCGATACCTCACATGTGTGGTTTGAACATCGTTTTCATATGCGGGCGAGACTTACGTATGCGTTTTTTTCTGCGTGAGCTTGTGGGGACAGTGGCGCTTTAATTTATTTTTTTTTTTAATTGTATTTATTTATTTATTTTTAGCAATGTTCCTTTAAAAAAAAAATTCTGATCACTTTTATTGCTATCACAAGGAATGTAAACATCCCTTGTGATAGTAATATATGGTGACAAGTACACTCTTTGGAGGGCCATCCCTCCTTTACACTTCACAGTATTCAGATCGCCAAAAACGGCGATTCTGAATACTGTTATTTTTTTAAAATTGGCGACGTTAGCCACCCAGTAAACCGGAAGTGACGTTTGCCGAAGGAGACCCAATCGGAGCCGATTCCGGCTTCTGTCAGGTCTCCTTCTAGCCGGCGGAGGCGCCGGATCGTCGTTCCGGTCTCCCAGTGGGACGGGAGGCCGGAGAAGAGTGGCGGAAGGCGGCGGGAGGGGGGGATGTCCCGTCCCCTGGGATAACGGCTGAGCGGCTCCCAAGCCGAATCGGTCGTGATCCCCGGATAGCCGACCGTCCACTCTAAAAAACGATACCGGGATATATCCTGCAGATGCAGGCTATGTCCCCGTACAGCCACTCAAAACCAGCCGCCGCCTATTTACGGCGCTGGTCGGGAAGTGGTTAAAGAGGTTGTCAACCCTTGAAAACCACTTTAACCTACAGGTAAGCTTATAATAAGACTTACCTGTATGTTCCCTGCATATCTCCCAAACCTGAACGGTTTAGGAGATATACAATGTACTGTGATGTGCCCATGTCCTCGGGCACATGCGCAGTGAAGAAACGGCCTCCGTGCCGTTCCTTTACTGAGATTGCGGCCCCAGAAAGAAGAGGGGCAGAAGATGGATGCTTTCTGCTGTGGGGACAGCGCGGGCTTCCAATGCAGGTAAGTGCCACATAATGGGCTAATATGCGATGCATAGTAGCCCGTTATGCTTTTACATTACAGGGTAATAAAGAGGAAGTAAAACCCATCAGGGTTTACTACCTTTTTAAAGAAGTATTGCATGCAAGACCTAGCTGGCCACATGATCCCTCCTGGGTCAGCCAGCAGTGGCTGCCGGGGAGAGGAAAGATCGCTCAAAAACTGCTGGAATGCCTGGAAGCAGTGATGTCTAGGAGCCCATTTGCTGTTGGCGCTCGCATCTCACACCTGCAGCTGCCACTGACTGCAGGAACTATATTTGCAAATCAGCATGGCACAGCAAAGTCGACATCGCACTGATTTGAACAATGCCATTGCTGAAAAAAGGGTGTGACTTGTCATGCGATTTGATCTGTCAAATCATACGACAAGTCACTCCAATGTGAACGGGGGCTAAGGCCCTATTTGGGCTATCAAGTTTGTGCCTTCAGAGGTTCTAGCCCTGACCCCATTCTACCTAAAAAAAAGGGGGTTTTTAAAGTGTAAACTCCAAAACAAAATTTTAATATATTGCAGGCTACCAGGAATTAAATATGGTGATTGCATAAGTTTTCCTTTTTTCAGTTTTTTTTCCCTTTATTTTTATCCTTTAACCACTTAACCACTTCAGCCCCGGAAGGATTTCCAGCTTTAGGACCGGAGCCCTTTTTGCGATTCGGTGCTGCGTCGCTTTAACTGACAATTGCGCGGTCGTGCGACGTTGTACCCAAACGAAATGTGCGTCCTTGTTTTCCCACAAATAGAGCTTTCTTTTGGTGGTATTTGATCGCCTCTGCGTCATTTCTGATCGCCGCTATAAACAAAAGAAGAGCGACAATTTTGCAAAAAAACCAAAATTTCTTACTTTTTCCTAAAATACAAATCCAAAAAAAAAATATAAAAAAAATTTTTTTTCACCGTTTTTGGCCGATTTATATTCTTCCTCATATTTGCGATAAAAAAAATCGCAATCGGCGTTTATTGATTGGTTTGCGCAAAAGTGGTCGCGTTTACGGATGATGAGAATTCATTTTTGGGGTTTTTAATTTTTTTTTATTTTTTACTAAAAATGGCGGCGATCTGCGATTTTTTGCGGTACTGCGATATTGCAGCGGACATGGCGGAACATTTTGACACTTTTTTGGGACCATTGGCATTTATACAGCGATCAGTGCTATAAAAATGCACTGATTACTGTGTAAATGTCAATGGCAGTGAAGGGGTTAACCTGCAGGGGGCACGCTAAGGGTTAACTATGTTCCCTGGGCGTGTTCTAACTGTATGGGGGACTGCCTATCTGGGGAAAGGAAGTTATCACAGCCTTCACGTAAAGGAAGGCTGTGATCACAGCCCTTCCCCCTCACACAGAACAGAGATCCGTGTTTACATACACGGACCTCCGCTCCTTCACTCCGGGGGGGGCATCGCGGGTGGTCGGCGGCAATCGAAGCCACCGCACCCGCTCCCTGGCCCCCCCTGGACACAGTGAGCGCGCGGGCGCGCCTCCGGCGGCGTGCGCGCGCTCACTATACACGTTCCCGCAGCCGCCGTCGTATGACGGCGATTTGCAGGAACGAGCCACTTTGCCGCCGTCAGATGCCGATCGGCGGTCGGCAAGTGGTTAAGGACCTGAAGATTTTCCCCCTTAATGACCAGGCCATTTTTTGCGATACGGCACTGTATCATTTTAAATGACAATTGCGCGGTCGTGCGACGTTGTACCCAAACAAAATAGACGACTTTTTTTTCCCACAAATAGAGCTTTCTTTTGCTGCTATTTGATCACCTCTGCGGTTTTTATTTTTTGTGCTAGAAACAAAAAAAAGAGCGACAATTTTGAAAGAAAAACTATATTTTTTACTTTTTGCTATAATAAATATTCAAACAAAAATTAAAGAAAAACTAATTTCTTGCACAGTTTAGGCCAATATATATTCTTCTGCATATTTTTGGTAAAAAAAAATGGCAATAAGCTGATATTGATTGGTTTGCGCAAAAGTTATAGTGTCTATAAAATAGGGGATAAATTTATGGCATTATTTTTTTTTTTTTAATAGCAATGGCTGTGATCAGTGATTTTTACTGAGATTGTGACATTGCGGAGGACAAATCTGACACTTTTTTGGGACCACTGACATTTATACAGCAATCAATGCTATAAAAATGCACCAATTACTGTATAAATATCAATGGCAGGGAAGAGGTTAACACTAGGGGGCGATCAAGGGGTTAAACGTGTTTCCTGGGAGGTGTTTCTGATTGTGGGGGGAGTGGACTGACTGGGAGTAGAGAGAGATCGCAGCTCCTGATTACTAGGGACAGCAGATCTCTCTCTACTTCCCTAACAGAATGGGGATCTGTCTGTTTACATTAACAGATCCCCATTCTGTCTCTCTTTCCTGTGTTCGCAGGTGGGCGGCGGACATCGCGGCCGCCGGCCACGCGCATCAGCTCCCCTGCCGTGCAGCAGGCGCATGCCTGCTTTAGCTGTTTAAAGGGCTGACGTACAGCTACGGCAATTTGCGGGAACACGCCAACGTGCCGCAATATAATGACGGCGGCTGCTCGGCAAGTGCTTAAAGCGGAGGTCTGGGCTAAAAAAAAAAATTAAAAGTCAGCAGCTACACATACAGTAGCTGCTGACTTTTAATATTAGGACACTTACCTGTCCTGGACTCCAGCGATGTCGGCACCCGTCGCCGATCTTCGGATCGGGGGACGGGTGCAGCCGCCTCCATCGCGGGTAAGGGAACCCGGACGTGTAAGCAGTACAGCTTCACGCCGGGCACCTTACCGCGCATGCGCGAGCTCTGCCACGCTCTGCTACTGGCCAGGCGGCCAGTAGCAGAGCGAGCAGGGAGGAGGGAGCCGGGCTTCTGACGTCAGCGGCCGCGTCCGCCGGCCAGAGCTCCCGGAAGTGTGGAAAAGGACACCTGTCTAAAGACAGGTGTCCTCTTCCCCCTCCCCCCCGAAAGGTGCCAAA
>BLSH010323185.1:552637-568480 GCA_018402905.1 Glandirana rugosa | reverse complement strand
GTTCGACTTCAATCTTTGACTAACCGATGGTACGTGTCGACATGGTCTAAAAAGCGAGAGGACAAGATCATTTAGTTGGGGTGACACATCTTTAGTTGAGGTCATTTCTTAAAGTTTTGGGTTCTCGTTCATAGTAACACGTCGAAAGTACAGGAATCGACACCACCAACGTAATAAAATAAAAAAGTCCGATTCATGTAAAAAACGTTCGTCTCTTTTAATGGGCAACTAGGACGGTCTTTAGGTTTCAGGAAATTGGTGAACGGCTGGCGGCTAGCCGTAGACTGCCGCTGTTTCACCAAGCAATAGCGTTTCGCTCACAGTGCGCGTTATCGCAGCCGCCGTCGTATGACGGCGTTTTGCGATAACGAACCACTTTGTCGCCGTCAGATGCCGATCGGCGGTCGGCAAGTGGTTAAAGGACTTTGGATTTCTGGCAGGATCAACGGGTAATTTTCTCTGCTTGCAAAAAATGTACTTAGCCTGAAAAAATAAAATAATGCAACCACCACAGCTAAGGACATGAAAGCTGCACAATGATACTTGCTCTTGGGTTTTGAAATTCTTTACTGGAGTTGATTTCTACACAGTGGGGTTGATTTACTAGAACAGGAGAGCGAAAAATCTGGTACAGCTGTGCATGGTAGCCAATCAGTTTCTAACTTCAGCTTGTTCAATTAAGCTTGGACAATACAACCTGGAAGCTGACTGGTTCCTATGCAGAGCTGCATCAAACCCATATGACATTCCATTATCTACAGGTGACCACTAGAGGGAGCATTTCAATTCTGAAACACAGCATAATATGGAACGTCAAGAATGAAAAAATGTCAGTTACATAAAAAAAATTACTTTCAGGAGTTGCAATGCTATAATGAGTTAGTGTGTTTTCATGCACACTCTAAAGGGTTTTTGTTCATTGTTTTCACCCAAGATATAAACAATTTTTGCCACACGTTCATCGTTTGCCCAATCTAATCATGTGAAAATGGGTGAAATTTAGGTGAACATTGAGTAAATCTTGAGTGAAAGTATTGTTATATAGACCCCAAAACGTTTACTTACTGAAGAAACCATCCTAACTAGCAAAATTGTCAGGACTTTGATGGTACCACAAAAGATTAATAATAAAATATAAAATTTTATGTGTACAAATGTTAAAAGTGATTGACTAGATAAAAATTAAAAAAAACAGTAAGATGACCTGGATTATGCTTCACAGAAAGATGGTGAGTGTCTTAAGGGATTAACAACTGCTATTTGGTAAAATATGGACAACAGTAGGCCCAACACTTCACAACCTACACCATGTCAATAAATGCACAAGACTGTCCTCCTACCCAGGACCACTTTCCCCCCTTAGACACAACCCAGATTTCTCGCCAGGCCTCTCTCACCAATTCCGACAAGACTGATGGCCCCATACACATATCCGAGCAGAACACTTTTTCCAAAAAGGCTCCTTCCTGTCTTATGAAGCCTTACAGGCTAAAATGCTTAACTCCCACTTTCCTTTCTGGACATATGTCCAACTGAAACACTTCTTCAAATTCCCAAACACACCCCCAGATTGGTCCTGCAACCATACAACATTTGAGGCATATTGCACCAGGTCCTTCCTGCAACGACACACAGGGGTTGATTTACTAAATGCAAAAACTGGTGCAGCTGTGCATGCTAGCCAATCAGCTTCTAACCTCAGCTTGTTCAATCAAGCTTTGACAATAAAACCTTGAAGCTGATTGGTTTCTGTGTGGAGCTGCACCAAATTTTGCACTTTCAAGCTTTAGTAAATCAACCCCACAGTATCCTTCATGTACACTCTGCTATTCTCCAACCATGATGTGAAGTCCAGTGGACCTTGTCTAAAGTGGGAAAAAAAACCCTTGACCTCTCTCTCACTGAAGAGGTCTGGGAAAACATATTCACTAACATACATAAAATAAAAGCTCAATAAATGGGACAATGCAGGAATCAGGCTATAAACTACTAACAAGTTGGTACAGCACACCCATTCAATTAAGCAAATGTTCTTCTACAACCTCACCTCTTTGCTGGAGATGTCGCTCCGAAAGAGGATCCCTACTCCACAGCTGGTGGTCCTGCTCAAAAATACAACCTTTCTGGAAAGAAGTGCATGAAAATATTACTAAAATTAATACGTTCACATTGGACTTTACCCCAGCACAATACCTACTACATCACTCATCACTCCCTTATTCCTCTTACCATAAATCACTAGCACTACACCTAGTGAACGCAGCCAAAAGATGTATTCTGGGGCACAAGTACACCGCCTACCTTATCAGATTGGACTCAATATGTTAAACAGACAGCAGAAATGGAGGAGTTGATAAACATAGCCAAGGATAGCCCCACCAAATTCACCCAAACGTGGGCATGCTGGCTCTGCCACTTAGACTCCTTACAAGAGCACACCCCCTCATCTGACTGAAACACTCTATCCCAAGACACTTGAGAAGCAGAGTGCCCTCTCTTTTCCACCTCTTCTTTCATACTCTATCTTTTGTTCATCACACCCCCCCCCTTTATTTTTGACCGCCACATTTAATAACACGACTACTTGAAAACCCATATCAACACAATGTCACACACAACTGTAGGTCCCTGACCTTCAAATTCCAAAACTAAAATGTTGACACTCGAAGTCCTAGAACAAGCTCATTAACACACCAACTCCCGTCTTGAAAAGATGCTTACTGTTTAATGCTTTAAGATCATTACTATCAGCGCCTCAAAATCAGCTTAGACAACCGTCCCTGAATAAGTACACAACATTTTTGGTTTGTCTTACTACAAACGTTCCTACAAAATAGTGGGGGTTGGATCCGCGTTTGAAGAGGAAGCTGGTTTGGCCCTACCTGGACACAGTGGGGTTGATTTACTAAAGCTTGAAAGTGCAAACTTTGGTGCAGCTCCACACAGAAACCAATCAGCTTCAAGGTTTTATTGTCAAAGCTTGATTGAATAAGCCTGAGGTTAGAAGCTGATTGGCTAGCATAGTAAAGCTGCACCATTTTTTCACTCTCCAGCTTTAGTAAATCAACCCCAGTTTGTTCCCATCAGGGGTGTCCGGAAGTAATTTGGGCATTGACAGCTGACTTCATCGACTCAAAAAAAAAACTCTATCCAACATTTATTTAGTTTGAATTCAATGTATTTGTATCTTTCACATTGGCAATGTTAAGCCACACCCCCATGTCCCCACCCCTGTTTAGATATAACTTTGATAAAGTACCTCTTTCATTGTATGTAACATCTACTGTAAAATCTTAATATAAATATGGTAAAAGCAAAAATACAACACCCCTGGCTCTCCTATCTACAGGTCCCGGTTACCTAGAGATGGTCTCCTTGGCACGATGGCATTGGATTCCTGGATCGGGCATCCCTTATTTTCCTTCTTCCCCTTCTTTTCTTTTCTCTTCCTTCTTTTGCTCTTTTGAACTCTGGGGACAACCTATTTACCATACCCCCTTTTGCAGCCATTTTTATTGAGCATGAAAGATTCGGTCACAGTCTTTGGAATAAGAGGCAGACGTTCAAGGTAAAAAGACAAAGGGGTTAATTTACAGGTAAAGGTATTTAAAGGTATTCGATACAGTTCCCCATAAACGCTTAATCTACAAACTAAGGTCTATAGGCATAGATAGAGTTTTTTTTCATGAATAGAAAACTGGTTACCAAGGGGCATGTCCTAAGGGTGGTGATAAATAACAAATTAATGCTGAAAAATGTAAGGTAATGCACTTGGGGGCTAAAAATATAAATGTAAACTATTCACTAGGGGGAACACCTCTGGGGGAATCAAGGATGGAGAAGGATCTAGGGGTACTGGTAGAAGACAGACTATGCAATAGCAGGCAAAGCCAAGCTGCAGCAAGCAAAGCCAGCAGACTATTAGCTTGTGTAAAAAAGGGAATTTCACTCCAGAGATAAAACGATAGCCTTGCCACTTTATAAAACTCTCGTCCGGCCACATCTGGAGTATTCCATCCACTTCTGGTCACCGATCCACAGGAGGGACGTGGGGAAGCTGGAGAGAGTCCAGAGAAGGGCAACTAAATCGCCAGCTCACTTACCCTGTGCTGACAGGTGGAGATGGCAGCGGCTTTTATCCTCCATGACTTGGCTCCATATGTCTCCTCCCTCCTCCTCCTCGATCGGGAAACAAGTCTCATGACCTGCTTCCTGATTGGCCGGGAGGACATTCAGTGTGAAAATCGAGAGTTTTCACTTGCTATTGTCACACAACTGGGTGGGCTTAGAGCAAAGTGCTCTGCGCCCCGAGAACCCCCTTTTTTGAAGCTAATTAGAGCCTCTGTCTCTAATCACGTGCTTTAAAAAAAACACAAAACACCCCGCGCCACCATTGGAATCCATGAATCCGGCGCACTGTATGTAGATTAGGGGACCGGGCACATGGGTGGGGGGGGGGGGGGGTGGCGCCCATGCACCCCTAATGAATGGACCGGCACTGGGTAGGCAGATTGGAGGACCTCAATTATGAGGAACGACTGCAAGCACTGAATTTGTTCTCCCTGGAGAAGAGATGCTTGAGAGAAGATATGATAGCATTATACAAATACCTTAATGGTGATCCCAGCATAGGAAAGAACATTTTCAGTCTCAGGGAGTGTAAGAGGACCCGGGGCCACACAATGAGATTGGAGAAGCGGTTTAACCTTAAACTGCGTAGGAGATTTGTCACTGTCAGGGCGATAAGGATGTGGAATTCTCTTCCACAATTGGTGGTGTCAGCGGGCAGTATTGATATTTTTAAAAGACTCTCGGGCGCGCATCTTAGTAAACACAATATACAGGGATATGGGAAATAATTATAGACACTGACACACATACTAGAGTGAGAAAACCATGCTTAGGATCCTTTTGGACTGTTGTCTGGGTGTGCTGCCTCCAGTGGGTGCTCCCTGGTAAGGGAGTAAGGTTGTTAATGAAGGGTCTGGAATTACCGCTGCCCTTGTCTTTTAAAGTCCCAACAGACACAGAGCTCCCTCAGATCCCTCTCTATCCCTCTCTGAGCACATTGGCCTGAAGCTCAGAGAGGGATAGAGAGGGATCTGAGGGAGCTCTGTGTCTGTTGGGACTTTAAAAGACAAGGGGAGCGCCAATTCCAGACCCTTCATTAACTGACACACATACACCTACACAGTTTGAACTGGATGGACTATTGTCTTTTTTCAACCTTACCTACCATGTAACTATGATCTTGTGATGTAATAGTGCTGCAGGGGACCACTCTGATTTAAAGGTGAGTTGTACAACCTTAGCTGTTTTTTTTTTCTTTACCATTTTGGGGAGGGGGGGTCAGAGGTGAGCCCATGGTAACAAAAAAATGAATAAATTGCCCAGGGTACAGCTGGCTGTTTACCTATGCTGACTATAGGTACATGTCTACTGTGTTTAAACCCAGCTAAAAGAATGTACAGTATTTGTGTGTATATATATATATATATATATATATATATATATATATATATATATACTGTATATACAAAGTCTAGAGACATAAGGTAATGGTATACTTATATGACTCAGCACTTGGCATCCAATGCTGTTCTTTTTTTATTTCTTGGTAATTGATATATTTCATGCATTTGTAAAGTACATTTAGCATCCTGTTCTGTGATATGTCCTATGATCTCATTTCTGAGAATAAATACCATCGGCATCACGAACATTAGACAGGCGCATGCATTTCTATATGATTCACTTTTTGTAAAGAATTCAGTAATCCCTTTCAGATCCTCCATCCCTCGGTTTCTCCCACCCTATTCTCCCTGCCACATTTCCAATTAAGGTTTATGAAAACCTTAACAATGAGTGTTTTCTTCTAACTGTTTTAATAGGTGAAAAAATAAGTGCAAAAATATGTTGATTCTTCCAGAAATCTTGTGAGCCGATAACCTCCTATGCAATGTAATCTCAATGTTATCAGAAAGTGTGTTAAGAATACAGAACACATTCCCTTTATGCTATGGAGAAGAGGGGAGTAGTCCTAACATATGTTCTGTCCCGGGGTAGCAACGCTGCCCCTCAGTAAATATAATATGGTGAGTGAGCTTTGTCACTTTTGAACAGGATGTGTGTTATTGACAGAATCACCATATAAAAATTCAGGAATAAAATACTAGAAGAAAAACGAATACACCCAAGACGTGTAAGGACTGGTAAGCTACAATATATGTAATTCTTGTTCCTAGGTTTAGATAAAAGAAAAAAACAAACATAATTGTGGAAGACTTTCTCATAATAGGAGGCGGGTAGAGTCGGGAACTCTTCCCTTTGACATCGGAAGACTGGGGGAAACCAATGGGACACCCATCTACTGTCCAGAGATTTCTGGCCAGAAGTGGTCTTCATGGAAGGCAAACCTCCAACATGGAAGCGAGTGTATGCAACTCAACTATGCAGGAAAACATAGGAACTGGGGTGTAGAAAAATGGCAGCAGGTGCTCTGGACTGATGAGTCAAAAAGTGAAATATTTGTCTGTAGCAGGAGGCAGTTTGTTGGCGAGGGGCTGGAGAACGGTGCAGTATCTGCAGCCAACAGTGAAGCATCATGGAGCTTCCGTGCAAGTTTGGGGATGTTTTTCTGCAAATGTAGTTTAAGATTTGGTTTCTAGGTTTAGATAAAAGAAAGAAAAAACAAACAACATTTTGGGAGACCATCTCATAGCAGGAGGTAGGCAGAGTTGGGAACTCGGATGCCAAGATCTTGTCATTGGAATACCCAAATAAACTAGCACAACCTAGCACAATCCATCTAAAACTGATGAGCAGTGCACTCCTACTGAGGCTGGTACAGTCTATGGCTAAGGGCTCGTGAACACCAGAATGCAATGTGGGAAACCCGCATTCCGTGCATATTTCCTGCACCACGTTCAAAATGCGTTCAAATGTAAAAAACACAGTGTGATTGCCTGCACCGGATCACATGGTACAGCAGCACCATATGCGCCAGTCCAGTGCATTTTTAAAAAGTAGCACATGCACTACTTTTTGTGTGATCCAGTGCAATTTCAGCCCATTCAAATGAATAGGCTGAAAATCGCACTGTAATGAATTGCACAGGAATCATACAGGAACATTGGTCCCATTCCTGTGCTATTCAGGTATGAACTGGCCCTAAATGTTTGTGAACACCTGACCATCACACCTATTGCACCTATATCACCAAATGTATGTGGACCCCCTCCAACTGACTGAGCTAAGGTGTGTCCAGTGAAGGGTACTGTTGTTGATATTACAGCATAGAAATATATTTTAGATAATTGTGTTCTTCCAACCTTGTGGTAATTATGGAACACTGACTATGGGGCAGGTCTTCTCATCCAATATCAGTATCTAACTTCACAAATGTTCTTTTGCCTGAAAGGGCATGAATTCCCTCAGACACCCTCAACATTTTTGTAGAAAGCCTTCAGAGAAGAGTGAAAGCTGTAACCAACTCCATATTAATGCCCATGGTTTCGTAATGGGATGGCCAACAAGCTCATATAGGTGTGATGGCCAGGTGTCTACACCTGAACTTAGCTGTTTCTTTGGAGTTCAGCCCTAAAGGGAAAATACAGTGTATCTTCAGTGACTGCATAGTTTAGTGATTATTGCAGTGTTTTTGTAATTTTTATTTTTATGCATACATCCATGACTAAGCCCCATGGGTGGGGCAAAATATGTCAGGTGGAGTGGCCTGGATGGAGTTAGGCTGAGACTGTTATCACCTATAAAACTCCGGGCTTGCATGGTTTACGGTGGCTGAGATTATTTTCTCCTCGTTCTGCGTATTACATGGAGTCAGGGAGGAGCCTGACCTGCACCCTCAGTGGAATACACCAAATGGGGGACATTTTTACCTACTTGTTCTTCCATTGTCCATTGCATGGCAGGAAACACAGCCATTTGACAGTATAGATGTGTCGAATGGTGAAGACACTGGCGAAGGCTGTAATGGCAAAGATGGTGCCAAAGAAGTGAGTATATAGGGGTTAATTTACTAAAGGCAAATAGACTGATGCTCAAGAGCTTAGTAAATGAGGTGAAGCTTCACTTTGCAAAGCATACCCAATCACATGCAAGAAAAGGTAAAAAAAAAAATAGCATTTTTGCTTCCACATGATTGGAAGATGGAAGTCAGCAGAGCTTCTGCTCATTTACTAAGGGCATTCTTTGCAAAGTGAAGGTTTATCTCATTTACTGAGCTCAAGTGCACAGTCTATTTGCCCTTAGTTAATCAACCCATAGGGGTTGATTTATTAAAGGCAAATAGACTGTGCCCTTTGCAAAGTGCAGTTGTTCCACAGCTCAGTAAATGAGGTAAAGCTTCACTTTGCAAAGAATGCCCGAATCTCGTGCACGGAAAATGAAAAAAAAAAAAAGCGATTTTTGCTTGCACATGATTGAATGATGGAAGTCAGCAGAGCTCTTACTAAGTTCTGGAGCAACTGTACTTTGAAGAGTACATTTGCAAGGTGCATAGTCTATTTGCCTTTAGTAAATCAACCCAAAAGTGTCTTCTTTGGCAGGGAGCACCTTTTGGTATGTGTTTAAGGCAATGACAGAGTCAATTTAACCAGTTCCCCCCGCGCTATAGCCAAATAACGGCTACAGGGTGGACCTTAATATGACGTCCTCCCGTGCATGAGATGCAGCACGCTCTGTGATCATTGATCCCGGCCCCTTACCACGTAATCAGCTGTCAGCCAATGACAGCTGATCACGTGATATAAACAGAAGATCGGTAATCGTTTTTTTTTGTCAGCGTCAGGGAAAAAAAGCCAATCACCGGCTTCTGTCAGAGGGACATGGGTCCCTCACACAGAGAGCTGCGGCTGCCTCATCTGTGCCCACCAATGCCACCTGCCAGTGCCACCTATCAGTACCCACGAGTGCCACCTACCAGTGCCCATAGTGCAACCTACCAGTGCCCACAGTGCCACCTACCTTTGCCCAACAATGCCCCCACTACTGCCAATCAATGCCCATCAGTGCCTTATCATCAGTGTCACCTACCAGTGCCTACCAGTGCCACCTATCAGAGCCCTTCAGTGCCACCTGTCAGTGCCCTTCAGTGCCACCCATTAGTGCCAACCATCAGTGCCACCCATCAGTGCAGCCTATCAGTGGCCATCAGTGCAGCCTATCAGTTTTTTTTTCAAAATTTTCAGTCTTTTTTCGTTTTTTTTTAACAAAAAAAAAAACACAGCAGGGATTGAATGCCACCAAATGAAAGCTCTATTTGTGTGAAAAAATGATAAAAATTTCATTTTGCACCCACATCCCCACAACTCGTTTTCGCGCATAGACCATATCTTTACCACAGTAGGCACTCTCCCCCAAATCTCCTCGTCCCTAATAGTCCCAATACCATGGTCCGACCATAATACCACTCTGACTACTTCCACAACTTTTCTCCCTTCACAACATAGGAGACCGTGGTCACTTAATGATACCCTTCTCTCACACCCCTCCCATGCTCTCGAGATAGAAACCTCTCTCAAAGAATACTTTGCCCTGAATGTCACTTCAGAAACGTCCCCCCTTCTAGTCTGGGAAGCCCACAAACCAGTCCTTCGCGGAACCCTAATAAGTTTAGCCGCACGCAGGAAAAAAGAACGCCAGAACAAATTCACTATCTTGGAGCAAGAATTCACTCTTGCCCATGAAGCCTTCCAAACCTCATCTACCCCTACCAACAAGACCAGGTTAGACAAAGCTAAACTTGAGCTTGATCTCTTTATGACGGAAGCGGCAGAGAAGACTCTACGACGCTCACATCACCGTTTTTATACAAAAGCCAACAAACCAGATACCTTCCTTGCCCTTTCCCTCAGGAACCTGGAGAAACCCAATAAGCCCATTCGACTAAAAGGAGTCACAGGCTCCTTGACTAGCAACCCAGTCAAAATCTTAGACATCTTTCGTACACATCTAGCAGATCTCTACTCACCCTCATCCTCTGCGGAAACACCCTCAAAAACCCTTGAATTTCTAAACTCAATCAACCTCCCGGCCCTTTCCCCCCAACATCAAACCCTTCTTGAACAGCACATCACTGAAGATGAGATACGCGCTGCTATCCAGTCTTTGAAAAAGAATAAACGCCCGGGCCCAGACGGGTTTACGGCAGCCTACTATAAACAATACATAAATATCCTAACCCCCTTTCTCACCAAAGCCCTCAACTCCATTCTCCAAAACTCAACGTTCCGACCAGACTCACTGAGAGCTTCCATCTCGATGATCCCCAAACCCCAAACAGACGATACTTCTTGGTCTAACTTCCGCCCAATATCTATACTAAATAACGATATCAAACTCCTAGCCAAAATTCTTGCAACCCGACTCAATACCTTCATTGGCTCCCTGATTCACAGGGACCAAGTGGGCTTCATGCCCTCCAGACAGGCAGCTGACAACGTGCGCAGAACGGTCCTCCTAACACATTTAGCCCGAGCACGCAAAATACCCATGTGCCTACTCTCTCTAGATATAAAGAAAGCATTTGACAGCCTTTCATGGTCCTACCTCCGGGTTGTCCTGGAAAAATGGGGCTTCGGCCCACACTTCCTGCAATGGGTCTTTTCCCTGTACTCTAAACCTTCTGCCCACGTTGCCTATGCTGGCCACTCCTCAGACCCCTTCCCTATACAAAGAGGTACGCGTCAGGGATGTCCCCTCTCACCACTCCTGTTTGCCTTGGCCATTGAACCACTTGCCCAACTGATTCGGGAGAATGAGAGTATTAAAGGTTTGGAAATCGCAGGCCACAAACACAAACTATGTCTCTTCGCAGATGACATTTTGTTATTCCTTACATCCCCGCAAGTTACTATTCCTAACCTCATGGCTAATCTCTCACTATTCGCCTCTATCTCTGGGCTAAAGATTAATCCATCTAAATCTAAATTTCTTAACATATCCCTGCCTTCATCTCTACAATCCCACCTGCAAACGACCCTCCCCTTTAAATGGACCACAAACTCTCTACCCTACCTGGGCATTAAACTGACCTCTGATCCCGCCAACCTCTACTCAGCTAATTACCCTTCCATGCTTCAATACCTCACCAAACTGCTCTCTTCTTGGACCGCCCTACCACTCTCTTGGCTAGGTAGAATAGCAGCCACGAAAATGGTCATCCTCCCGAAACTCTTATATCTCTTTCGAGTATTGCCCATCCTAGTCCCTCCACATTTCCTGCGCATAGCCCAACGCAGAACCCTCAAATTTGTATGGGGCACAACCAGGCCCAGAGTCTCTAAAAAGATACTACATCTTCCAAAACTGCAAGGTGGCCTAGGACTCCCGCTATACCACAAGTACTATCAGGCAGCCCAGTTAGCTATTCTGACTAAGTATCATACCACTAAAGAAACGCCACTATGGGTTTCTCTCGAATCCATTGACTGCGACCCTCTCTCAGTAGCCAACCTCCTATGGCTACGCCCCACGGATCGCAAACCAATACACAACCCCATCACTAAGCACTCCCTCCACATATGGGACAGACTTAAATTCAAATACAAATTACAGTCCCCCCACAACCCACTACTATCCTACTTGCGCAACCCCTCATTCTATCCCGCCTGGACCTCTCCTTCCTCCTTCTCAAAATGGCAAGCTGCGGGCCTGATCCGAGCCTACTCCTTTACTACCCCAGATGAACATGTCTCCTTCCCTACCTTATCCAACACCCACGACCTTCCTTCCTCGGAACTGTTCCGCTATCTACAACTAAAGCACTTTTTCTCCCCCTGCCTTCGCTCTTCAGCAGACATTCCGCACAAAACATTTTTTGAGCAAGCCTGTGATCGAGACCCCCACATGCGAGGACTGATCTCCTTACTCTACCGTCAACTCTTAGACATTCCCCCTCACCCCACCCTCCCATATGTGCAAAAATGGGAATCTGACCTTCACATCCAATTGACAGAAGAGGAGTGGCAGGAGATCTGGCTGTCCACCAAATCAGCCTCACAAAACGTTATAGCCTCTGAGGCCAACTACAAAGTTTTATTCCGCTGGTATCTGGTTCCCGCGCGCATTGCAAAATACTCCACTAACTACCCACAAAACTGTTTCAGGGGATGCGCTGAAAGAGGCACCCACCTGCACATTTGGTGGGAATGCCCACGTGTCCAGGAGTTCTGGAAGGATGTGTTTCAGATGATTTCCACTCTCATAGACAGTCCCTTAAATCCCAGCCCCTCCATAGCCCTATTAAACGCCAGGCCTCCAGATATCACCAGAAACCAATTTAAGCTACTGCTACAGGTAACTACAGCAGCCAAGCAGACAATAGCAAAGGCATGGAAAACTTCCTCCCTCCCCCTCGCTGAAACCAAGCATAGGATCACAAATGCTATGATCCACGCCAAAATTGAAGCAACAGTCTTAAACTCTATGCCCAAATTTGAGAAGCAATGGCACCCATGGATTAAGCATTCCTTACCCCAAGACCTTGACGCCAACCTTTTTCTCCCATGATAGCCCTCCATCTTTGACTTTTAATTCTCCACTAAAGCAAGAAGCAGCGTTCTCCATCCGACTACCCACCCCCCCTATTCTTCTGATATCCCCCACTTTACCCTTTCTTCACCCATTTTCTCCCCTCTCTTTCTTCTATCTAGTCTATCCTCTTCTACCTGTTCAAAACAATGCAGCATACTTTAAACCTTCAAGATCTCTCCACTATAAAGCGATACACCGCTCGCTCATGTTCATGCCGAAACAATTACCCTACTTAATAATTATACCCACTGCTGATTGTAATTCCCCCCCTTAATGTTCCTCTGTCTTTAAAGATGCTCTGGATCTGTCAAAATGTATTTTACTGCTGATGCTGCACTGCGATACCAGTGGACCCTCCGGTCCTTATTGTTGTAACCTTATTATTCTTCTGATCTCTTAATAAAAAGTTTGAACAAGAAAAAATTTCATTTTGGTACAGAGTTGCATGACCGCGCAATTGTCATTCAAAGTGGGACAGCGCTGAAAGCTGAAAATGGGCCTGGGCAGGAAGGGGGTTTAAGTGCCCAGCAAGCAAGTTAACTAAAGCATTGCACAGACTCCATACTTTCACATTTATCCTGGTTTATTGGTGGAATATACGCCAGGCTTGTCTGACTGCCAGAAATCAGACGCAGAATTAATTGGATTTTATCGCCTGTAGTGAACTCGGTGGCTGAAGATTAAACCCCTCTTTCTAAACCAAGTGACACCGCGCTGTCACACATGAAAGGTGCGCTGAAGACGGGAAAGGTTATGTCGATATTATTCCATATTAAATCAATTCTTTATGAACACAAGTAGATCAAGACCGATGACCTTATTCATTATGGCTTCTGTGGACAGGAAAAATGTATTTTATCCTCTTAGCCTCTGCACATGAATTATAGTGCAAACCACTGAATACATGACAGAAGTATGCTGCACCTCTCTATTTGGATTTCTATATATAGGAGGCGTAAGTGGGTTATTCTCCTGTCACACTATTGGCCAGCAAAGACCATGAATGGTGCTTCCTACAGACGATATACTTTATACAATATATACTGTGTATGTAGCACTACTCCGACTGTAATTTAACTAGTTTCTTCCCAGTGAGTGTACAGCTTGTATAACAGTGTAAATTTGCTGTCCCCTCAAAATAACTCAACACACAGCCATTAATGTCTAAACTGCTGGCAACACAACAAAAGTGAGTACACGCCTAAGTGAAAATGTCCAAATTTGGCCCAATTAGCCATTTTCCCTACCCGGTGTCATGTGACTCATTAGGGTTACAAAGTTGCGGTTGTGAGTGGGGAGCAGGTGTGTTTAATTTGGTGTTTTCGCTCTCACTCTCTCATACTGGTCACTGGAAGTTCAATATGGCACCTCATGGCAAAGAACTCTGAGGATCTGAAAAAAATAATTATTACTCTACATAAAGATGGCCTAGGCTATAAGAAGTTTGCCAAGACCCTGAAACTGAGCTGCAGCATGGAGGCCAAGACCATACAGCGGTTTAACGGGCCAGGTTCTACTCAGAACAGGTCTCGCCATGGTCAACCAAATTAATTGAGTGCACATTTTCAGCGTCATATCCAGAGGTTGTCTTTGGGAAATAGACGTATGAGTGCTGCCAGCATTGCTGCAGAGGTTGAAGGGATGGGGGGTCAGCCTGTCAGTGCTCAAACCATACACTGCACACTGCATCAAATTGGTCTGCATGGCTGTCATCCCAGAAGGAAGCCTCTTCTAAAGATGATGCACAAGAAAGCCCGCAAACAGTTTGCTGAAGACAAGCAGAATAAGGACATGGAATCCTGGAATCATGTCCTGTGATCTGATGAGACCAAGATAAACTTGTTTGGTTCAGATGTGTCAAGCGTGTGTGGCGGCAACCAGGTGAGGAGTACAAAGACAAGCGTGTCTTGCCTACAGTCAAGCATGGTGGTGGGAATGTCATGGTCTGGGGCTGCATGAGTGCTGCCAGCACTGGGAAGCTACAGTTCATTGAGGGAACCATGAATGACAACATGTATTGTGACATACTGAAGCAGAGCATGATCCCCTCACTTTGGAGACTGAGCCACAGGGCAGTATTCCAACATGATAACGACCCCAAACCCACCTCCAAGAGGACCACTGCCTTGCTAAAGAAGCGGAGGGTAAAGGTGATGGACTGACCAAGCATGCCTCCAGACCTGAACCCTATTGAGCATCTGTGGGGCATCCTCAAAGGGAAGGTGGAGGAGCGCAAGGTCTCTAACATCCACCAGCTCTGTGATGTCATCATGGAGGAGTGGAAGAGGACTCCAGTGGCAACCTGTGAAGCTCTGGTGAACTCCATGCCCAAGAGGGTTAAGGCAGTGCTGGAAAATAATGGTGGCCACACAAAATATTGACACTTTTGGGCCAATTTGGACATTTTCACTTAGGGGTGTACTCACTTTTGTTGCTAGTGGTTTAGACATTAATGGCTGCGTGTTTAGTTATTTTGAGGGGACAGCAAATTTACACTGTTATACAAGCTGTACACTCACTAGTTTGTAGCAAAGTGTCATTTCTTCAGTGTTGTCACTTGAATAAATTATTAACAAATATGTGAGGGGTGTACTCACTTTTATGACATACTGTATACACAGTATAAAACATTGATATCATAAGTAGAGTTGAGCGAACACCTGGACGTTCGGGTTCTGCTGGTCCGTCCGAACTTCGGGACAAAGTCCGGGTCCGGGTCCGGACGGAACCCGAACGATCGCACGGACAACGAACCCCATTGAAATCAATGGGGACCCGAACTTTTAGGCACAAAAATGGCTGTAGCAAAGTCCTGGAAAGCCCCAGAGGGGTGCAAACGGAAGTAAAATGGGGGTAAGGGTAGGGCAAGTGCCCTACAAAAAAAATGGGGACAGGGAAATAACTTTAAATATTTTTAAAAAAATAAAAACAAAAAAAAGCAAAAATGGAGGTGAATGTGGATCATCTTCAAACTGTGTCTGAAAAGTATTAATTAACGGTAGAAACCATATAACTGTTCCAAAATCATCTTCAAACTAGGGCAAGTGGACCCCGAAAGGTCCTGAAACGATGTCGGTAAAAACACGGATTTTCAAGCCCAGGGGTAACTAAAGTTACCCCAAGCAACAGGCACGCTAGCAAGCCCAAGGCAGGCCTGGGCCTGGGCCTGAAACAGGGCTTCAAGCCTGCCTGGTCGTCTTGGGCTTGCAGGTCCACAAGCGAGTTGAGATGAATACTATAGTTACAAAATATGACACATATGTCATACAGTATTTTCACTCATGTGGG
>BLSH010323185.1:497307-530887 GCA_018402905.1 Glandirana rugosa | reverse complement strand
ATAGCACTTAGCGGCAAATATCGCCTCGGCACTTAGCTCGCCTGAGCTACAGGTGACCGCTGAGCACTAGCGGACACTCTCCCCTCCTTGCCCTTTGTCAGCTACATTTGTGCCGCCAAGGGGCGAGACTGTCCGCCGTACACTCTCTAGATGACTAGGGACAGTGACCCTAGTCAATCTTGTGTTATGTAGTTACTTCCAAAACTGTCGTGGTGTCCTTGAAGGTTTGCTTAACACAAATAAGTCATTTTGTAGTATGTCCTAAGTTGTCAGGTATCCTTCACCTGTAGGTGCAGGATTTTTTTCTCACTCAAAAAGTCTCTGTCTCTGACTCAGGACCAGACGGATCCATTGAAACATCAGATGCTGAAGCCGCCAAAGTATCATTTAAACACTCAGTCTCTGTCTCTGAAAAACTCACTCTTTTTTTAGGACGTGGATGTCCACTTCCTATGGACTGTTGAATCCTGTATGATGTTTTACTGAATAAACACAATTCGTTTGGAAGTTCCTGTGGTGCTGTCAAAACCTTCATTGATGTATTGTGTTCTAACTGATCCCAGTGACAGGGATCAGTAGATCTCTCACATGCCGCCTGTCAGAGCGGGGAACCGCCGTGTTTACATCGACTGTTTCCCGTTCCTCCCCTCTCACAGGCGATCACGAGTCGCCAGTGGACATCGAGTCCGCTCGATTCACGGCTCCGCTATAAACGGCGATTCACGATAACGAGCCACTTTGCCGCAGTAAATATACGTAAGGCGGTCGTTAAGTGGTGAATAGGTACCGCTTAAATGGTATTAAACCAAAAAGCAAATATCTAATATATTGCAATTTACCAATTCTTAGATGTTATGGCTGCATACATTTTCTTTTATAGGCTTTCTTTCTTTACATTTCAACTAGTGATCCTGCCAGTAAGTCTATAATTTTTCATAAGAACAAGCTCTCTTAGGGCCTGTTCACACCACATGCAGTCCAGTGCATTTTTTTCTGCATCAAAAACGCATTGGAAAGTAGGTTATATGGTTTACAATGGCATAGTTCACGCCTTGAAGTTCCAGGGCTTTCCAGTTCCAGAAAAAAAATGTAGAATATGTTGCATTTTTACCTGCACTGGACTGTACTGGAATGCAGTAAGGACCGGTTCACACCATAGAAATGCAGTCCAAAATGCTTTTTTGCATGTGTGTTCTTGATGTTTTCCGGTGCATTTTTTCCCCTCTTTTTCTATGTGTGTGTTACAGTGCGTTTTTGATGCGTTTTACCACGTTCCAGTACAGTTCCATGCAGAAAAAATGCAGTATGTTCTACTTTTTCTTCTGGAACAGGACCACACTGGTGTGAACTATGCGACTGAAAACCATATAATCTACTTTCCATGCATTTTTTGATGCATAAAAAAACACACTGGACCGCTTGGGGTGTAAACTAACCCTAAAATGCATCAGAAACCCACTGAAACACACTGGAACGCATCAAAAACACACTGGGCCCTAATATAATGAAAAAAAAAACAGGAAAAGAGAAGAAAAAAGCACATGGAACGCATCCGGAAACACACCAAAAACACACTGGAACGCGCCAAAAACGTGCATGCAGAAACGTATTCGGAACGGATCTGGAGTGCGTTTTTTATGGTGTGAACTGGCCCTTTTAGGGCGAGTTCTCACCACAGAAACGCAGTCCGGATGCGTTCCGGATGCTTTTCTGCATGCGCGTTTTTGGTGCATTTTTGATGCAGTCCAGTGCATTTCCCCCCCTTTTTTTCTATAAGCGGAGTTTCACCCAAAAGTGGAACTTCCGCTGGTTGGATTCCTCCCCCCTCAGGTGTCACATTTGGCACCTTTTGGGGGGAGGGGGAAGAGGACACTTGTCTTTAGACAGGTGTCCTTTTCCACACATCTGGGAGCTCTGGCCGGCTGCCGCGGCCGCTGGTGTCAGCAGCCCGGCTCCCTCCTTCCTGTTCGCTCTGCTACTGGCCGCCTGGCCAATTGCAGAGCATAGCAGAGCCTCGCGCATGCGTAGTAAGGTGCCCGGCGTGAAGCTGTACTGCTTACATGCCCGGGTTCCCTTACCCGCAATGGAGGCGGCTGCACCTGTCCCCCGATCCGAAGATCGGCGTCGGGTGCAGACATCACTGGATTCCAGGACAGATAAGTGTCCTATTATTAAAAGTCAGCAGCTACTCTATGTGTAGCTGCTGACTTTTAATTTTTTTTTCCCTGGCGGACCTCCGCTTTAACCTAAAATAAGGACATTTGTGTTCCAATGCATTTTTGGTGCATTTAGGTGCGTTCCGGTGTGTTTTTGATGCGTTTTACTGCGTTCCAGTACAGTTCAGTGCAGAAAAAATGCAGCAAGTTCTACTTTTTTTTCTAGAACCAGAACACACTGGTGTGAATATCCTACTTTCCATGCGTTTTTAATGCAGAAAAAAAAATGCATGTGTTGTGAACTGGCCCTAAAAGTTAGAGGGCTGAGACAAACCATTTACCACTGGCGGGGGTGCTTGCAAATGATCAGCTTTTATTTATGTAAAACCTTTATCCCAAAAGGAAAAAAAAAAAAACCTTGCTGTAACTGCTTATAAAGTGTTGGAGTTTGGCTTAAATTTGTTAGTGTATCTTAATCTGCTAGTCCATCTAACACTCCCCTCCCCCCAGATTGACTATTCTGCTGTCCAAAGGTGCCCCCTGTGCTCCTTCATCCAGAGCGAGGGGGGGCACTCTAATACAGGAGGTGTGTTACTGGCCGGATCACCAGGGGAAAAAAGCCTAAAAACAGAAAACGAATACAGCCACTGCATCTAATGATTGGTAATCAATAATATATTACATTTTGGGTTTAATATCGCTTCAACATGAAAAATAAATCTGAAGTGGTTAGCACCTCTGCTTACAAGCACTAGGGCCGTTGGAAAGTCATTGAAAAAAGCCGGCAACCTGGAAAGGTACAATCCAATCTTTATTCTAAAACATGATGAAAAGGTAAAAGCTCCGGGAAGAAATGTGTTGATGCCTTAGTCTGCCTGGATAGGCTGAAGCGCGTCAACATGTTTCTCCCGAATGCTTTCACCCCTTCATCATTTTTTAACCAGTTGCCGCCCGCCCATCGTGGACTGACAGCAGCAACATGGCTCTCCTGCGCGAATCGTCGTCACCTGATGGTGGACGCAGGAGCGTATCACTGGCTAGCGGGGGAGCCAATCAGCGGGTGGAGCGCAGGCGTCCGCTGGCCACCTGTGATCGCTCCCCCACAGTGACAGAACAGAGATCGCTAATGTAAACAAGCAGATCCCCGTTCTGACAGGGGTGAGGAGATCGATCGTAGGTTCCCTGTATATGGGAGCAGCAATCTCTCTCCTCCCCCAGTCACCCCAGCCCTCATACGGTTAGAACACACTGACAGGGAACACATTTAACCCTTTGATCGCCCCCTAGTGTTAACCCCTTCCCTGCCAGTGACATTTATACAGCAATCAGTGGCTATTTTTAGCTCTGATTGCTGTATAAATGTCAGTGGTCCCAAAAAAGTGTCCAAAGTGTCAGATTTTTCTGTTACAGTCCCCATAAAAATCACAGATCGCTGACATTACTAGTAAAAAAAAAAAAAATAATAATAAAAACGCCATAAATCAATAGTTTGTAGACGCTATAACTTTTGCACAAACCAATCAATATATGCCGATTGAGATTTGTTTTACCAAAAATATGAGGAAGAATATATATCAGCCTAAACTGATGAATAAATTTGTTTTTTTTATATTTTTTTGGATATTTATTTTAGCAAAAAGTAAAAAATATTGTTTTTTTTTCCAAAACTGTCGCTCTCTATTTGTTTATATAGCGCAAAAAATAAAAACCACAGAGGGGATCAAATACCACTAAAAGAAAGCTCTATTTGTGGGGAAAAAAAGGATGTCAATTGTGTTTGGGTACAACGCCGCACGACCGCGCAATTGTCAGTTAAAGTGATGCAGTGTCGTATTGCAAAAAATGCTCTGGTCGTGAAGGGGGTAAATCCTTCTGGGGCTGAAGTGGTTAACCACTTAAGGACCGGAAGGATTTCCAGCTTTAGGACCGGAGCCCTTTTTGCGATTTGGCACTGCGTCGCACACGTGCAACTTTGTACCCAAATGAAATTTGCGTCCTTTTTTTCCCACAAATAGAGCTTTCTTTTGGTGGTATTTGATCACCGCTGCGTCATTTCTGATCGCCGCTATAAACAAAAGAAGAGCGACAATTTTGCAAAAAAAATAACAAATTTCTTACTTTTTGCTAAAATACAAATCCAAAAAAAAAAATATAAAAAAACATTTTTTTTTCACCGTTTTTGGCCGATTTATATTCTTCCTCATATTTGTGATAAAAAAAATCGCAATCTGCGTTTATTGATTGGTTTGCGCAAAAGTGGCCGCGTTTACGGATGATGAGAATTCATTTCTGGGGTTTTTATTTTTATTTTTTACTAGTAATGGCGGCGATCTGCGATTTTTAGCGGTACTGCGATATTTCAGCTGACATATCGGAACATTTTGACACTTTTTTGGGACCATTGGCATTTATACAGCGATCAGTGCTATAAAAATGCACTGATTACTGTGTAAATGCCATTGGCAGTGAAGGGGTTAACCTGCAGGGGGAGCTCTAAGGGTTAACTGTGTTCCCTGGGCGTGTTCTAACTGTATGGGGGCTGCCCTAGCAGGGGAAGGGAAGTGATCACAGCTTCCATATACAGGAAGGCTGTGATCACAGTCCTTCCCCCCTCACAGAACGGAGGTCTGTGTTTACTTACACGGACCTCCGTTCTTTCACTCCGGGGGGGGGGGGCATCGCGGGTGGCCGGCGGAGATCGAATCCACCGCACCCGCTCCCTGGCCCTCCCCGGACACAGTGAGCACGCGGGCTCGCCTCCGGCGGCGCGCGCGCGCTCACTGAGCTCGATCTCGCAGCCGCCGTCATATGACGGCAATCCGCGCTATCAAGCCACACTGTCGCCGTCAATTGCTGATCAGCCGTCAGCAAGCGGTTAAATAAGGAAGATTGGATTGTGATTTTTTTTTTGTGTTGATGGCTCTATTGGAGCAGCTTGCAGAAGTTTAGAGCGGGGCACCAATATGGGACTTTTAGGGCCCCTTCACACTAGGAGCTGCATGTAAACTCTCTTCCTGGGGGCATCACATGTAGTTCTGTGCCGTGCCATTTCAGTCAAATTCATTTTGAATGAGCTGAAATCGCACTGCACAAAAAGTAGTGCATGCAACTGTGATGCAGTGTGGGCAAACTCAATGCATTTGTGACCTGCGTTTGGGGCATCGTTAACTTGAACTGACCCCCACCGCTGATCGTAAGGGCATTGCGACTGGAATGCGGTGCGGGAAGCCCCGCGAGAACGCAGATCTCCCACACAGCATTTTAGTGGGAATGGGCCCTAAGTCATACAGGAAGCTATACAGGGTTGCAGTGCTGCCTGCGTGGGTTTGCTCCAGGTACTCTGGTTTCCTCCCACACTCCAAAGACATGCTGGTAGGGGTACTGGCTCCTTTCTAAATTGCTCGCTCCTTGAGGGCAGGGACTGATGGGAATGTACAATACACAATCACCGGACACATTAGGGACACCTTCCTAGTACCGGGTTGGACCCCCTTTTGCCTTCATTCTTCCTGCCATGGATTCACCAAGGTGTTCCTCAGAGATTTTGGTCCATAGTGACATGATAGCATCACACAGTTGCTGCAGATTTGTCGGCTGCATTCCACCATTCCCATTCCACCACATCCCAAAGGTGCTCTATTGGATGAGATGTGGTGACTGTGGAGGCCATTGGAGTGCAGTGACCTCATTGTCCAGTGGTGAGATGATTGGAGTGCAGTGACCTCATAGTCCAGTGGTGAGAGGATTGGAGTACAGTGACCTCATTGTCCAGTGGTGAGATGATTGGAGTGCAGTGACCTCATTGTCCAGTGGTGAGATGGTTGGAGTGCAGTGACCTCAGTGTCCAGTGGTGAGATGGTTGGAGTGCAGTGACCTCATTGTCCAGTGGTGAGATGATTGGAGTACAGTGACCTCATTGTCCAGTGGTGAGATGATTGGAGTGCAGTGACCTCATTGTCCAGTGGTGAGATGGTTGGAGTGCAGTGACCTCAGTGTCCAGTGGTGAGATGGTTGGAGTACAGTGACCTCATTGTCCAGTGGTGAGATGATTGGAGTACAGTGACCTCATTGTCCAGTGGTGAAATGATTGGAGTGCAGTGACCTCATTGTCCAGTGGTGAGATGATTGGAGTACAGTGACCTCATTGTCCAGTGGTGAGGTGGTTGGAGTGCAGTGACCTCATTGTCCAGTGGTGAGGTGGTTGGAGTACAGTGACCTCATTGTCCAGTGGTGAGATGATTGGAGTGCAGTGACCTCATTGTCCAGTGGTGAGATGATTGGAGTGCAGTGACCTCATTGTGCAGTGGTGAGATGATTGGAGTGCAGTGACCTCATTGTCCAGTGGTGAGATGATTGGAGCTTTGTGACATGGTGCATTATCCTGCTGGAAGGAGCCATCAGAAGATGGGGACACTGTAGTCATAAAGGGATGGACATGGTCAGCAACAATACTCAGGTAGGCCGTGGTATTTAAACAATGCTCAGTTGATACTAAGGGGCCCAAAGTGTGCCAAGAAAATATCCCTCACACCATTACACCACCACCACCAGCCTGAACCGGTGATACAAGGCAGGATGGATCCATGCTTTCATGTTGTTTACACCAAATTCTGACCCCACCATCTGAATGTCACAGCTGAAATCAAGACTCATCAGACCAGACATTTTTCCAATCTTCTATTGTCTAATTTTGGTGATCCTGTGCCAATTGTAGTCTCAGTTTCCTGTTCTTAGGTGACAGGAGTGGCACCCGGTGTGGTCTTCTGTTGCCTGTAGCCCATCTGCTTCAATGTTCGATGTGTTGTGCTTTCAGAGAAGGTGTTCTGCATACCTTGGTTGTAACAAGTGGGTTTTTGAGTTACTTTTGCCTTTCTAACATCTCATCTGCCCATTCTCATCTGACCTTTGACAGCAACAAGGCATTTTCCTCCACACAACTGACACTCACTGGATATTTTCTCTTTTTCTGACCATTCTTTGTAAACGCGAGAGATGGTTGTGTGTGAAAATCCCAGTAGATCAGCAGCTTTTGAAATACTCAGACCAGCCTGTCTGGCACCAACAACCATGCCACGTTCAAAGTCACTTAAATTCCCTTTCTTCCCCATTCTGATGCTCGGTTTGAACTTCAGCAAATTGTCTTCACCACGTCTACATACCTAAATGCATTGAGTTGCTGCCATGTGGCTGATTAGCAATTTGTGTTAGATGTACGAGAACACGCCAGCGATCCACCACCACCCCTCGTGGGAGACTGAGCTTAACTTAGGAGGCAGGATGAAAGAAGAGCCGGGCCGTTTCTTCTCCTCCCTGCTGAACAGGAAGTGTGTCCTAAGACTCCATGGGCAATCAGGTCTTAGGACCTGCTTCCTGATTGGCCGGGGGGAGAATCAGGAAGACAATAGCCAATATTAATTCACTATTGTCACACAACTTGGTGGGCTCAGGGTGCAGTGCTCTGCGCCCCGAGCCCACCCTTTTTTGAAACCAATTAGAACCACGGACTCTAATCATGTGCTTCAAAAAAAAAAAACAGTTGCAATCCATGCAGATTAGGGGCCAGGCGCATGGATTGGGGGGCTGCGCCCCGTATGGACACCAACCCGTCTGGTACCAACAACCATGCCACATTCAAAGTCTCTTAAATCCCCTTTCTCCCCCATTCTGATGCTCAGTTTGAACTTCAGCCAGTCACCTTCGCCACGTCTACATACCTAAATGCCATGTGATTGGCTGATTAGCAATTTGTGTTACCAAGCAATTGAACAGGTGTACCTAATAAAGTGGCCGGTGAGTGTATATGTAAAGTGCAGCATAAAATTGACGGCGCTCTATAAGTACCTGTAATAAATAAAATAGATACTACATCAGCTTCAATACAACTTTTTGCTGCTTTAATAAAATACTTTTTTTTTTTTTAATTTCCAAACATTTTCCAGCCTACCATATGCGCAAATTTATTAAACTTTTTTTCAAATCTCTTCCACTAATGCAGCCGCATAAAATATCAGCAATTGTTCTTTTTTTTTTTTTTCATTACCAGTGAAATTTTTATCACCCTTGTTAACAAATAAAAATGATGACAAGTTATAATAGTAAACACATTGTCCTCTTTTTATCTTCTGTATTACTAGATGAGGAGACGAAACGAAATTAAAAATATAGCCAGAAAAAGAACAGTTCTAATTTTGCAAACCTAATTGTCTGGATGGTAGACAATAATAAAAGGAGAGGAAGAATATTCAGCCTTCGCCGAGCTCCAATGGGGAAATTTTCATTAGAAAGTGAATTGTTTACACAATAACATCCTTCTCATTGTAACAATGGACAAAAGCTAGTCTGCACACACAGGAAGAATAGAAACATGGCAATGTTCTGATTATCTCTGCCAATGAAATCAGGTCACTCTTTGGTGTTTATTGAAATAGGAACAATTTTAATACTCCTTTAACCTACACTGATAAATTAAGCGTGATTGCAAGTTTTTTTTTATTGTAAGTTTAATCATTTGTCTTGTCCTGTGAGAACGGCAATGAGATCATCAAAGGGCCTGACGATTCCCACATTAGGACCAGAGCACTTTTTGTGATTCGGCACTGTGCATGGGCGTCCGCAGGTAGGGGCAAGGGGGGGCAATTACCGGGCAATTCCCCCCCCCCCCTGGAATCAGGGATCAGATCGGGGGTTGCCCACTAGGTCCTTATCCTCTTGGGCTATGTATGAAGTCTCTGATCGTCTCGTGTGCCATGTCCACAGTCTCAGACCATCTCCTGTACTATGTCTGCAGTCTCTGACCATCTCCTGCACTATGTCTGCAGTCTCTGACCATCTCCTGTAGTATGTCTGCAGTCTCTGACCATCTCCTATATATGTCTGCAGTGTCTGATCATCTCCTGTACTATGTCTGCAGTCTCTGACTGTCTCTTGTACTATGTCCGCAGTCTCTGACCGTCTCCTGTACTATGTCGCAGTCTCCGACTGTCTCTTGTACTATGTGCGCAGTCTCTGACCGTCTCCTGTACTATGTCTGCAGTCTCTGACCATCTCCTGTACTATGTCTGCAGTCTCTGACCGTCTCCTGTACCATGTCTGCAGTCTCTGACCATCTCCTGTACTATGTCTGCAGTCTCTGACCGTCTCCTGTACCATGTCTGCAGTCCCTGACCATCTCCCATACTACATCTGCAGTCTCTGACCGTGATAATGTGATAATGTCAAAAAGCGGCATAACATGGGTGACCTTAAAATGATGCCCCCCCCTGAAAAAATTTCTGCGGACGCCCATGGCACTGTGTTGCACGGTCGTGCGACGTTGTACCCAAACAAAATTGACTTATTTTTTCCCCCACAAATAGAGCTTTCTTTTGGTGGTATTTGATCGTCACTTCTGATCACCGCTATAAACAAAAAAAAAAAAACGACAATTTTGAAAAAAAAAAAAACTTTTTGCCATAAAACATAACCAAAAAAAAAAAAAAATGTATTCATCAGTTTTGGCCGATATATATTCTTACTCATATTTGTGGTATAAAAAGAAATCGCGATCAGCATTTATTGATTGCTTTGTGCAAAAGTCGCCGCGTTTACAAACCACAAGAATTAATTTATGGCGTTTTTACTATTTTTTTTTTTTTTAATAGTAATGGTGGCAATCTGCAATTTTTATTGGGACTGTGATATTGTGGCTGACATGTTGGACATTTTTGACACTTTTTTGGGACCAATGACATTTATACAGCGATCAGAAATGTAAATATCCACTGATTACTCTATAAACGTCATTGGCAGTGAAGGGGTTAACCTGCAGGGGGAGATCTAGGGGTTAACTGTGTTCCCTAGGCGTGTTCTAAGGCTGGATTCACACCTATTTGCACTGCAGAACGTGCTCCATAGGAAACCATGTTAAATGGCATGTAGTGCAAATCTGCAAAATGCAAAAAGCACTAAATATGCATAGGTGTGAATCCAGCCTAACTGTGAGGGGGCTGGGCTGCTATGGGCATAAGAGATCTAACTGATCCCAGTGACAGGGATCAGTAGATCTCTTACATGCTGCCTGTCAGAACGGCGGCTCCCCATTTTTCTTCTCTGTCAGGCAATGGCAGGTCGCCGGCGGACATCGAGTTGCACATACTGCCCTTTTGCACAATTTGAACCATTTATGGATTTTGATTCTCCTTGTATGCAATGTTTATGATGGATTTTTGATTTTTACACTTAATAGACTATGTACCTATTGATTGAATTATCACTGCTTATTTATGTACCAGCACTTTTAAGTGAAGTCTGAAACACTTCACTCTTTTTATTAGGGTAAGCGCTACATTTTTGGTTTACTTCAGAATCGCATGCATAGAAACACAGATTACTAATGGTTCCGGTATTGCGCAATGGCGTCATGTCCTCATCAAACATTAGGTACCATGTGCAGCGTGAAGCTTCTCCACTTTACTAAGGTAATGCACATAAATCCAGTGCACTAGGGTAAGTTCACTTCAAAACGCTTTATACTGACCCTTTCACACAAGATTTTAGCATTACATTTACAGAAAGACAGCTTACTTCCGCTTCCGAGGTTGCGCAATGAGATCACGTCCTCATCAAATATTAGGTACCATGTAAAAAGTGAAACTTCTCCACTTTACTCAGGGGTCTCCAAACTATGGCCCTCCAGTTGTTCAGGAACTACAATTCCCATCATGCCCAGTCATGTCTGTGAATGTCAGAGTTTTTCGGCGGCTCGTGGGACATGTAGTTCCACAACAGCTGGAGGGCCATAGTTTGGAGATCCCTAAAGGTAATGCACATGAATTCAGTGCACTTGGCTAAGTTCACTTTAAAATGCTTTATACTGACACTTTGAGACAAGACTTCAGCATCACATGCACAGAAACAGAAATTATCCAGTATTGCGCGATGACGTCAAGTCCTCATCAAACATTAGGTACCATGTGCAGAGTGAAGCGTAATGCATATAAATCCACTGCACTTGGCTAAGTTCCCTTTAAAATGCTTTATACTGACACTTCTATACTGACTGACTTCAGCATCACATTCACAGAAACACAGCTTACTTCCACTTCCGGTATTGCACGATGATGTCACATCCTCATCAAACATTAGGTACCATGTGCAGAGTGAAGCTTCTCCACTTTCCTAAGGTAATGCACATAAATCCAGTGCACTTGGGTAAGTTCACTTTAAAATGCCTTATACCGACTCTTTAGGACAAGACTTAAGCATCACATTCACAGAAATACAGCTTACTTCCACTTCGGGTATTGCGCGATGACGTCACATAGCCCCGAAGTAAGCTGTGTTTCTGTGAAAATGATACCAAACTGGTAATAAACCTCCTATTCATTTTCCAGATATACAGTATCAGTCAAAGTGTAAGTAAAAAAAACCCACATTTTGGGTTGTCCCCAGTTATAAAGGGGAAATCTTCCAATGGGGACACTAGTTCTGGTGATCCCCAAGGGATTCCCTTAATTCGCAGGGATTTCCTCTCACTTCCTGTTTTGACTATGGGACAGTAAGCAAAGGGGAATCTCCCCAATGGGACACAGATGGCAAATAATAAAGTGACAGGAGTAAAGACCCTCCCTTACCCTGTACAAAATGAAAAAATAAGTTATGTATATGGAGCTATGTCAAAGCATGTCTCTTTGGAACCCACAGCATTTCAACTATCCATCCCCTCGCCCTTCAACGTGCCACTTTTCGCGGCTTCGAAGTTTTGTCACTTGTTTATGTTTTGGTTAAGAAGTTAAGGTGAACTGACTCTTCTATCGCCAGTCTTCAGGTTTCAAGACAGAGCTGTAGGTAGGTAGAGGTTGGACCCACCAAGCTGACATTGCTTATTTGTGTTTGCGCTCTGCTAGGAGACCAATGTCATAAATTACTAGTGGGCGTTATTGGGCAGGTAGCTTTGAACACAACTATGCTACTGGCAATGCTCAGTTACCCCAATTATCTCTCTATCAGACCCTATTCCTACACACGTGTCATTCTTTTGGACCTGAAAGCCCAACCTGTACATTATTGTGTTGCAAATATTCAAGAGATTTCTGTGGTAACCAAATCAATGCATGGTTTTAATGTTCTCTCTAAAAAAAAAAAATTGGTTAGCTCCTATATAGAGTCTACCAGTGGCAGCCACTAATAAGGGGCGCAGGGGTGTCACCCCCCCCCATGCGCCCGGCCCCTAATCTCCATCCAGAGTGATGGATGCATGGATTTCAATGGGTTGTTTTTTTTTTGAAGTACATGATTAGAGTCGGAGGCTCTAATTGGCTATAAAAAGGGCCCATCCACTTGTGTGACATTAGCAAATTAATATTCGCCAATGTCTTACTGCTTCTCCTCTTGGCCAATCAGGAAGTGGGTCCTGAGACCCAATTGCCCGGGAGTCCTAAGACCCGATTGGCTGGAAGTCCTAAGACCCAGATTGGTCGGGAAGAGAAGCGACAGCCGGGACTCGGGAGGAGATGCAGGGGGGAAGCCGCCAAAGCGGCGACCTGGATGGGGTAAGTGCGGGGCTGGCGGGCAAGCAAAATGGTGTTCGAGCAACGTAACATTTTATGCCTTACCTAAGGTACATAAATCTTTAAAAACTCCCCCAGGTAGACCCATCATTTCAGGCTGTGGCAGCATATCAGAAAATGCTAGCCAGCTGGTAGATTCATACCTTCAACCACATGTCACATCATTATCGTCCTATGTAAAGGATACGATACACCTATTGCGCATAATTGAAGGCTTACAGGTTCCTAAAAATACATGGCTAGTAGCTCTAGACATAGAAAGTCTGTATAATTCTATCCCCCACTCCAAGGGGATAAAAGTAGTCAATAAGTTTTTAATGGATGGAGGCCCTCTCTCAGTTCCATACAACAATTTTGTCATCAATTTACTTACCTATATCCTTACCTCGAACTGCTTTATGTTTGATTCCAACCACTACCTCCAGGTACAGGGCGTGGCAATGGGCACACGCTGTGCCCCTGCCTACGCGAACCTGTACCTGGGGGGGTGGGAGAAAGAATTGTTCCAAAATGAGCATCTGTCACACTTCACGGACCATATTCTATCTTGGCATAGATACATTGACGACGTGCTAATTTTGTGGACAGGCACACGTGAGGAACTAACACAATTCATGGAAGCCATCTCCACTAATGTATATAACCTCAAATTTACCATGAGCTGCAGCCAACAAAATATATCTTTTTTAGACATTCAGATATACATTGACACGCAGAATATACTAGGATCCACTTTGTACCGTAAATCCACTGCAGGAAATACCATCCTCAGTGCCAACAGTTCCCACCCACGGTCACTAATCCGCAGTATACCATACAGTCAGTATCTAAGACTTAGGCGTAACTGTTCTTCCAGTAATGATTATCACAATGAAGCCAAAGCACTCTTTACAAGATTACGCACTCGTGGTTATACCCGCTCATGTCTTAAAAGAGCTTATCAAAAAGCCAATTTACAAAATAGAGAATCCCTAATTTTTTCTAAAAAGACTCAAACTTCCTCACAACCTGTGAGAGTGATAACCCAATTCTCTAACCAGCATAGTCAATTTAGAGCCATCCTTGAAAAGTTTTGGCCCTTATTACTTGCGGATTCTGAAATAGCTCCATACATTCAACCTTACCCGCAGGTTACATACAAACGTGCCCGTTCACTACGAGATTGTCTTGTCAGGAGTCATTACGAGTCCGCCAGAACTAATGGGTCGGCGGTTCCTGGCACATACCCTTGTGGTGGGTGCCGGTACTGCCGATTCATTGTGAATTCTCAACAAGTTCTCCTACCCAATGGACAAATACACAAAGTAAGCCATCATGTCACATGCCAAATGGCTGGCATTGTGTACTCGGCACTCTGCAGCTGCGGAGCTTTCTATGTAGGCAAAACCAAACACCCCTTTTTTAAACGCATAAAGGACCATATGGCCCCTATATATAAGAAACAAATTACCACGGCTTTAAATTTGCATGTTGCCAAAAGACACAACTTTGATTCAACAGTAGTGAAATTTGCAACCTTAAGCCATATACCCTTGAGCCTCCGTGGAGGTAGTGTAGACAAAGTCCTCCTCCAGACCGAGGCACGTTGGATATATACACTTAAAGCGACAGTTAGTCCGGGTTTGAATGAAAGCATCAGCTTTGCATCCTTTTTATAGTCAAGGCCCATTGAAAATACCAGTCAGGTTATCCCTTATACAGCTAAATTTTGAAGTTTGGAGATACTTAGTCAATTAAGCCCCGGATGGCCTGACATTTATCTGGTCCATTTTCAGGTTTGGAAAACACTAGTTCTTTCTATGCATATTTACATTGGTGTGGCTCGGACCTTTGGGCCCTCTCATCCTGTGCCTTGTAATAACATCATTGGGGGTTACTATGTTTCTCTCCCACCCGCCCTGCCTTTTTGCTGTATTCTTCTCTTAATAACCTAATGGAGACATTGGATCTTGTCTTTCCAACAATTCAAGGCCTACCTCTTTAAGCGTTGTCAATGTGACTCCCATATACTTTCTCTCACAAATTTACTTGGAAGGTTTGCTGTACAATGAATTTATGAACCGTTGACGATTGATATATTTATAAAAAGCATTAATATGCTGAGCAGCTTTATGCAGTAATATGGTATGCTATGTATCATATAAGTTTATAGACATGTCCTGTTCTGTGACCTTTATACTAAGAAAATATTTTTACCATCTTGAAATCTCTATTACATGGTAATTTTATCTGTATATGTTAACTTAGTATTCATACACTGCCTGTATACACGACATTGTCGTTGTTGATATACTCGTATTTAATCTTTACCCTGGACAAATCGCATGTTTTAGAATTTCTATTTCCACGCACTCAAATGTATATGTAAAAATATTGTTTTCACTTGCTTTATGCTTTATTTTAATTCATACATTTATTTTTAAGTTCTAGGACTATGTTTCATGTGCCTTGGACCAATCCGATCCGTGTATCCGGGGGTGAGCGACAATTGTGCATCCGCACGGATTGATGGCGCTACTCCTATGGCGCCATTAGACGGCCAGCGCAGTGTGTCTCCGTGGCGGCCGGCGCTTATGGCCCGTTCCCTTTGGGACCCAGCGCTCCATGTGTCCCTCCCCTTGGATCATGTGGTGCCATCTACGCTGGGCCTTATGGGGTTTGTGGTCCTGCGCGGGTTGCTCGGGGCGCGTGCGCGGTCCGCCACCCCATCCGAGTGTGCGCCTGTGACGTCACACACGGCGCGCACTGACTGCCTATATAAGCCAGTTGTACTTCCTGGTCAGTCCCTCGTGGACGCCCGGTGAAGTTATTTGTATTCACACACAAGGTAATCGTTCATCGTACAGCAAGTGTTTGTTAGCTTACTCCTATTAGGTCTAGATTATTCTCTGAATAGATCACTATCAAAGCATTCCCGCGATGATAGCGATTCACATTAGCGTAAGCTTAGGTTTCTGATAACCATTTTTACACATAGCGCACTTAGTTAAAGAACTGCCCAAAGCAGACTCTAGCTGTTACGGCACATCAAAACCACCAATGGTGCTATACATGTGGGACATAAACCCAGATATATTTCCACTATAATGCAGTAACAATTTATTACCCCTTAGAAGTGACAGAGTTCACTCAATGCCCAGTACCTGACACTGCTATCTGCTCCTTAGATGTACCTGCCTTAATATCTTTTTCTATACTTGCTTTTTCAGTGCTGCCCCCATTGTTTACTGTGACCCGTTAAGGCTGTTCGTCACATCCCTTGTGTGGAAGAGTGCACCCTAAAAGGGCCTTTTCCCCTTAAACAGGTATTGCCCCCCGCTTTCCTCTGTATACGCTTTACCTCTTTATAATCCTATGAACAGCCTGTATATGACATGAGAACTATTTCTCTCGCTCTATATAGCAGAAGATCTCATAGGCAACTAGGGGCAGTCTGTGGATGCACATTGTTCTCTCCCCTGGTGTGACGACGGCACCGGGCGTCCAAGGCATTTGTCCAGGTTATATTCATTATATTGTTTGTAAAATTACTCTGCTGTTTTTTCTTATTCAGTAGAGCACATATACAATTATTGGTTCGAATTAGTCCCTGAGGAAGCCATACAGGCGAAACATGTTGGACACTAAACGGACCCTTCAAGTATTGCAAAAGTCTATATGCTAATACCAACTATCCAACTGTATGTGTGCATCCATTGTATCTACTGTATATTGTTGGATTTTATGTAACAATCCCAGAGGGTTTCTCTGAGATCATGTCTTTTGAACAAATAAATGTCAATAATTTTTAAAAAAGAACTTTATTGTCTTTAAACTAAAACTACCCTTGCACCGTAATAGTCCCAATCTCCCTTCCCTCTTCCCTCCCCTTTTCCTTTTTCCCTTTCCCTATTCCCCTTCCCTCATTGTACAATGATTTATTTGTAAAACCCGGGATGAGGTGCTAATTTAATGGTGCTACCATACCTACATCTACATGGTTTTAATGTTCTCTCTAAAAAAAAAAAATTGGTTAGCTCCTATATAGAGTCTACCAGTGGCAGCCACAAATAAGGGGCGCAGGGGTGTCACCCCCCCCCATGCGCCCCGGCCCCTAATCTCCATGCAGAGTGCTGGATGCATAGATTTCAATGGGTTGTTTTTTTTTTGAAGTACATGATTAGAGCCGGAGGCGGCGACCTGGATGGGGTAAGTGTGGGGCTGGCGGGCAAGCAAAATGGTGTTCGAGCAACGGGGGTGGGTGGTGGTAGTGAAGGGGCCAGGTTTGTTTGTCCCCCCTCCCGAAAAATGAGCATCAGCCACCACTGGAGTCTACTATACCCCACAGAGTCTACTTTGCATATATCCCAACACCTAAAGTGCTTGTCAGCGATGTGCTATGGAAGAAAGTACCCTCATACATATGCTGTGGACCTGTCCTCGTATACAGGTCTTCAGGAATGAACTAATGGCTACCGTTAACTCTGTGGGTGGCCTGTCGCTTGGCCGAGACCCTCTTATTTTCCTACTGGGTATGACTGACAAACACCCACTTTGTTAAATTGTTTACATTCTATTTGGTGGACCCCATTGGCCAAATGAAAGGTCCATCAGCCTCCCACTGTGACGGAGTGGAAGGCGGCTATTGGTTCTCCCACTATACAAATTAACATATACTAGTCGCAACTGCCTGAGAAAATTAAACAAAATTTGGTCCAACTGGATAGATGGTGAAAGAATTACTGTCTGATAGTTTCTATTCCTTGCCCACTATTAGGCTATGTTTTTATACAACTATGTCTTATACAAAGATTACCAGGTATATTTGGATGTTGCCTTCTGTTTTCCCCCCTTTTCTCCTTTTTTAACCCCCATCCCCCTTTTTTTCTCTCCTAAGTACTCTTGGATGATGTACAAGTTGTCTTTTTGAAAATGTGGATCGGATTCGTGCAACAACTGTATTTCCAGGATGTCATTACTGCAATGCTTTCTCATGTCTGATCGATGTATCCAATTACGCTGGACCTGTATTACGTGTAAAACCTCAAAAAATATTCTTACTGACAAAAAAAAATGGTTGATATAGGTTGGATAAATATTCTTTTAAGAATTGTAAGAAATCGACAAAGAAAATATAAATTTGACCCTGCAACCCTGACTCCATCAGATGTCCCACCTTTCAGGGAAGCTTAGGCCAACGGAGGTTATGAAAACCCAATTGGGTCACTGTATCTTGCATCTCTCATGTGCAATTTAGTAAAAAATCCAGGTTGGAAAGAACGCCATCAAATCATTTTCTGCACAATTGGGTTGGCTCACCTCTAGCTTTGATCGGACACCGCGGCCCATTATCAGACTAGAGCACGACGAAGCAGAAGTCATTAGAGGTACCTGCTGGAATCCATTCAGCAACTGTTCTCGAATACATTGTAAGAAATGAAAACCCTGTTTGCAGCCCTTTTAGTTTGCAAATGTCTGGATGTTGTTGCCTTGGTAACAAAGGTGAATCCACATTAGCTATTCTTCGGAAGCACACAGGGATCTTGGAGCAGCACAAGCTGATGGGTGATTTATTAACTTCATTTGTTTTGTTTCTGGGCATGGAGACGAGGAGACGGTGTCTCAATAACACCTGAAGATCATTCTGTGTTAATCAGATCTGGACCGGTCAGCCTGCTCTGAGCACGCAGGAGACATATGGATGTGGGCGAATACAATTAACACTTTTAAAACTTCAAAACAAGTGACAACAGGTTGTGAATAAAGAATGCAATCTATTTCTAATAAATCCTTTGACAGCCGGAGCCAGAGGCAGGTATAAATAATGAACCATTTAATTAATATTTAAAGAAGAATTCCAGGTATGGATATTTGGGACCAATGTAGCTATGTATATACCATCAGTGGTGACCCGTCCATACAGGGCGCAGGAGCGCCAACCCCCTAATCCATGCACCCGGCCCCTAATCTACATGCAGGGCACCGGATGCATGGATTCCAATAGGTTTTTATTAGAAGCACATGGTTATAGCCTGAGGCTCTAATTGGCTTAAAAAAAGGGTGGGCTTGGAGCGCAGAGAACTGCGCCCTGAGCCCACCCAGCTGTGTGACAATAGCAAATTAATATTCACTATTGTCTTCCTGATTCTCCTCCCAGCCAATCAGGAAGCGGGTCCTGAGACCCGACAGGCCTAGAGGAGAAGTGATCCTATTAGCCACCGAGGAGGAGGAGACACAGGGGAAGCCACCGTGAAGCAGAGGAGGAGGAGAGGCAGGGTGAAGTCGCCACCCGGGGGAAGCGCTGCCCTCGACCTAGATGGGGTAAGTGCGGGGCTGGTGAATGACTGACCTGGGGGATAGGGTGGGGGTGGTCAGACCGACCAGGGGTGGGTGGCGGATGGATTGTTTGCCCCCCCAAAAAATATACCACCGGCCACCATACTGATGCCCCTGCAAATAGGAAACCACTGAAGTAGACATTGCTACTCCAGTGACTCGGGGAGGTAACATCACACTTTGCACCTCGTCCAATCACAGAACACTTTTCAGTCCTTCAGAAAATGCAGCAGCATTTTATGAATGGCTCCAATCCCAAGTGGTTGACCTCCTGTGCTCAGAATGCAGCTGCATTTTATGAATGGCTCCAGTCCTAATTGGTCGACCTCCTGTGCTCAGAATGCAGCAGCATTTTATGAATGGCTCCAATCCCAAGTGGTCGACCTCCTGCGCTCAGAATGCAGCAGGACAGCCACTTGGCACGGAACCCAAAAGCTAATAGAGATTGTGAAACAACATTTTATACTTCAGTGATTTCCAGCTTCCAGGGGGATTGGCCAGGTAAAGTACATGCATCTATGCTGGACCAATGCAATAATAGCCTTACCTAACAGCCATGCATAAGACAAAGGAGTAGCCATCTTTGTAGCAATATTTAATGGAAGACAAAACTAAACAGTTTACATCCATATCATAAAGTACAAGACATAACGTGAAATGTTTCTCTCTTTCTCATGTTCACTTAGCATGTATAAATTTTTGTTTTGTTTTTAGTTTTCAGGTTCTAACCACTAGCCGACCACCTACCACACTTGTTCTGCAGCAGGTCTGTTCTATTGCGTGAAACGACATACCTGTAGGCCATTTTGTGCAACAGACACTGGGGGGCACCGTTGGAAGTGCAATCGTGTTCTCATTTGACGGGGGGGGCTAATCAGCAGGGCCAGCGGATTGCCATTCTGACAGGGGTGAAGATAGAGGCTTGCGCACATAGGGTGGCAGGTATGCCTGGGCACACCCTGATCATCCTGTACTGTGCAGATTCCCCCTGCTACCTGGCTGCAGAGAAAGGGATGGGGGAATCTCTGTCCTCAGTCCATTTCTCTGTCTCAAAAGTGAGACATCAGGTGTCTGTTTAGATCCCTGATATTTCACCAAAGCCTCCCAGCAGGGCACCTAAATAAAATTGTAAAAAAAATAAATAAATAAAAATGTAAAAAATAAATAAAATACAATAAAAATAAACTACTGACACCAATCTCTGCCCTTCTGACATATATACACACACACTCATGTTTGTTTGAGCTTTATGGTGCACACCCTAATTCAATAGGCTGTGCACACCTATGAACACTGATCTCTATCTTCCTCCAGTCAGAGCAATCACCACACAGTTAACAAGCACCAGCTGAGCACACAGTTAACCCTTTGATCTCCCCTGATGTTAACCCCCTTCCCTGCCAGTGTCATTAGTACAATAACAGTGCATATTTTTTAGCACTGATCACTGTAATAATGTCACTGGTTCCCAAGAAAGTGTCAAAACTGTCAGTTAGGTGTCCGATCTGTCCGCCACAATGTCACAGTCCCACTAAAAATCGCTGATCGCCGCCATTACTAGTAAAAACAATAAATAAATAAAAAGGCCATAAATATATCCCATACTTTGTAGATGCGTTAACTTTTGCGCAAGCCAATCAACATACGCTTATTGGGATTTTTTTACCAAAAATATGTATCAGAATACATATTGGCCTAAACTGATGAAGAAATTGATTTTTTTTTGTATGTGTTTTATAGCAGAAAGTATAAAATATTGTTTTTTTTTTCTTTTAATTTATGGCACAAAAAATAAAAACAGCAGAGGTGATCAAATACCACCAAAAGAAAGCTCTATTTGTGGGAAAAAAAGGACATACGTTTTTTTTTGGATACATCATCGCATGACCGCGCAACTGTCAGTTAAAGTAATGCAATGCCGTATCGCAAAAAAATGGCCTGTTCATTAAGGGTGTAAAACCTTCGGGAGCTGAAGTAGTTAATTGATGTCTGTGTCCCCTCTTTATTTGTCCTGGTAAACATTAATGGAAAAGTGGAACGGAAAGTGATGGGAGATCCAAAATTGTACAGTTTAGAAGTGTTAGTGAAGCACTGGGCCCCCAGTTAGTGTCAGATTGCCCACCGCACTATTGCAGTGCCATTATAAGTTGCTGATCGCCTCCATTAGCAGTGAAAAAAAAATCCAGTATATATACCATAGATTGTAGGTGCTATAACTTTCACACAAACCAATCATTATACACTTATTGGGATTTTTTTTATCATATACGTATCAGAATACATTTTAGCCCAAATTTATAAAGACATTCGATTTTTTACATTTTTTTTTTCTATTGGATATGATTTATAGCAAAAAGTAGAAAATATTGGGGTATTGTTTTCAAAATCTTTGGTCTTTTTTCATTTATATCGCAAGACATAGTAAACCCAGTGGTGATCAAATACCACCAAAAGAAAGCTCTATTTGTGTAAAAAAAATTATATAAATTTAATTTGGGTACAGTGTAGCATTACTGTGCAATTGCCAGTTCAATTAGTGTAGCGCTGATTAGCAGTGGCGGCTGATGCTCCAGCTGGGAGAGGTACTCACGCGGTTGGACTCTCAATCGGTGCCAATGCAGAGCACTGAGAGATCACTCTGCGCGGCCATCTCCCGAGTCCCGGATCTTCCAGAACATCCTCCCTTCTGCCCAGCCAATACGATCGCTTCTCCTCTCAGCCAATCATGCTTCTCTGGCTTCCTGATTGGCCGGGAGGAGAAGCAGGAAGACAATAGCGAATATTAATTGGATATTGTCTCACAACTGGGTGGGTTCGGGGCACAGTGCTCTGTGCCACGAACCCACCCATTTTTGAAGCCAATTAGAGCCTCAGGCTCTAATCATGTGCTTAAAAAAAAAACCCATTGGAATCCATGCGTCTGGCACCCTGCATGTAGATTAGGGGGCAGGCACATGGATTGCCCATATGGACCAACCGCCACTGCTGATTAGCAAAAAATGGCCTGGTCATGAAGGGGGTAAAATCTTCTGGAGCTCAAGTGGATAAAGGAGAAAAAACTAAAACCACAAAATGAATGCAGCCACCACATCTATGGATTGGTGAGCTGCAATATATTGAATTTTTGTAAGTAAGTTCATTATTAGGTGACAGACTCCATAGCACCCAATGTAGAAAAATCTTTTCATCCTACGGAGCTCTTGAGCTGATCTGGAAAGTGACACAGCAGCAGAAAGGTGAAAGTCAGGACTCAGACAGATGGCAGATGGCTTCCATAACAGCTGTTCAGATACAAGTGATTTTCCAACAACTAAACTACATAATGTTTCTGTGAAGTAAAAACACTCTTGTGAATCATTTTCGCAAAGTAAACATGTTGCAGAAGAGAGATTGTGGGTTTATCCAGTTTACATTCATTCAGAGATCAAAGAGTTTCTCGCTGCCATAGAGACAAAAAAAAATACATAAGAGGCTTAATTCTTCCCTTGATTTGTAATTAACCAAGGAAAAAGGGTCCATTACCCGATAAGAAACAAATAACTCGCAAATAATTATATAACATGCATGCAGCAGCTTGGTGTGTTCTGTAATCGGTACACCTTAAAAAAAAAATGTGTACAGTCCATGCGGTCTACACTATATGGCCAAGTAGGTGGACCTCCCTCCAAATGATGGAGTTCTGGTGTTTATAGTGAAGAGTACTGTTAATAATACAACATTCAAAGACATTTTAGATAAATGTACGCTCCCAACCTTGCGACAGTTCTGGGCAGGTCCGTTTCTGTTCAGACTGTGCATGTGTATACAAAGCCAGCTCAAAAAGATGGGTTGGCTGTTGGGGAAAATGAGTGGTCTGCTTAGAGTCTGACCTTCTACTTAACACCCTTGAGGTGAACTGGAATGCTGGTTGTGAGCCAAGTCTTCTCAACCAACATCAGTACCCAACATCACAAATGCACTTTTGGCTGAATGCACACACAGAGACAATCCAAAATCCTAGTAGGTTGTCCAATATACTGTGTGCTATATGCCCTCATCCCTGAATTCAGCATATACAAACATCTATATTAGTAGCCGAGGACTTTTTGAGGGACATATAGAAGCATGGGCGTCCGCAGAACTTTTTTCAGGGGGGGGGGGCATCATTTTAAGTTCACCCATGCTCCGCCCCTTTCGACAATGTCATGAATGGGAGGGGCTTAGCCACGACTCACAATTATTTATTTTTAAGGGGGAAACGGCAGACTTTATTCCAGGCGTGTGCTTTGTACAGGGTGCAGATTCCAGGCGTGTGCTATGTACAGGGTGCCGATTCCAGGCGTGTGCTATGTACAGGGTGCAGATTCCAGGCGTGTGCTATGCCAGTATGCATACCCAATCCCCCCCCACAGAGCTCTCTTCCCCCCACATAAGAGAGTTGTGTATAACTCACAGTGGCAGGTCAGGCTCCTGTTGATACAGGATGCAGGCTTGAGTGGCTGTGGATAACCCACCTTGCCCCCTCCTCTGTCTGTATATGCAGAGCTGGGAGAGCAGGAAGGGTTTTGTGTGTGCTGACTCCCAATGCTAGACTGCCGGCTGCCATCCACAGTGTAATCTACATTCCTGTGTCGGGTGCTGGTACATGGAGAGTGTTCCAGCGCCGAGCACCTGCTCACTCCCTGTGCGCTGCACTCGGGTGATTAGGGTGTGCGTGCCTGGGCACAACCATGCACACACCTATGGCGGACACCTTGCGATCCCTGATTCCAGGGGGAGGGGGGGGGGGCACTTGCCCCTACCTGCGGACGCCCATGTATAGAAGTAAGGCAAAACACTGCATATAAAAACCATGAATTGGATTTTATCAGCAGATAAAATCATAAAGTCACAGTTCAGAGAACAGACAATAAAATGTCAGATTTTGCAGTTTATACAATTGTTTGGATCCAGTGTAATTCACATGTGGACTTGAAGTGTTTCAAATGATCTTCCTACGCGTGAATGATCAGAACGGTGAAACCAACAATTCTCTAACTGAAAACATAGATTCACTGGAAACCATCAAATGTAAAGCATTTTCTCCCATGGGGAAAGGCAGGAGGTCCTTATATAGTGCAAGGTATATACAAAAAAGTATCAGAATGTATTACAGGACCCCTCACTGGACATCCATAACCCACTAGAACCGTGACTACTGCTGGAACTCTGAGTGACAAGGAAAGGACATTGTAATATACTCATCATTTTGATGAAATTATGTGGATAAGCCCTGTGACCTCCCTATTCTGTTATGTATCGGTGGTGTTATGCCTTGACCTTTCAAGTGATACATGGCAATGATATTTCCCCATATGGTTGACTAATGTACATTTAGTGGGTTATGGATATCCAGTGAGGGGTCCATTGATACTTTTTTGTATCCCCATCCCCAAACTGTTCCCACAAAGTTGGGAGCATGAAATTGTCCAAAATGTCTTGGTATGCTGATGCCTTAAGAGTTCCCTTCATTGGAATTGAGGGGCCAAGCCCAACTCCTGAAAGACAGCCCAACACCATAATCCCTCCTCCACCAAATGATTTGGACCAGTGCACAAAGCAAGGTCCATAATGACATGGATGAGTGAGTTTGAGGTGGAGGAACTTGACTGGCCTGCACAGAGTCCTGGCCTCAACCTGATAGAACACCTTTGGGATGAATTAGAGCGGAGACTATCAGCCAGGCTTCAGGAAGCATGGTCAAACATTCCCATAGACAAACTCCGAAATCTTGTTGACAGCCTTCCCAGAAGAGCTGAAGTTGTTATATCTGCAAAGGGTGGGCCAACTCAATATTGAACCGTGTCCCAGGTGTCCCAATACTTTTGACAATATAGTATATACAGTATCTGCCCCATAGGAGAAAGATGCTTTACACTTGACCAAAAGAGCTTTGGTCCAAATTCTCCTTTAATTCCAAGGGGTTCACATACCTTTTCTTGCACTGCACACATAAAATATCCATACCTGGAATTTATCTTTGAAATACTCATATACAGATTAATTGGGGTTAATTTCCTAAAGGCAAATAGAGTGTGCACTTTGCAAGTGCAAGTACAGTTTTGCTTGCACATGCTTGGATGATGTAAGCCAGCAGAGCTTCCCCTCATTTACTAAGCTCTAGAGCAGCCTTTCTCAACCTTTTCAACATGGAGGAACCCTTGAAATAGTTCTCTGGTCTCGGGATCCCCTGCTAAAAATGAGAATTCTACAACTCATGATACATTAGTGTGATGGTCAATGGGAAGAATGCTCCTTACACTTGTGGTCATTGGAAAGAATTACCTTCTTACAGATAGCTAAAAAAGATTAGAGTTGAGCGAACACCTGGATGTTCGGGTTCGGCCGAACTTCGCGCAAACGTTCGGGTTCGGTACCGAACGTTATCTGAACTTTACCCCGGACGCCGAACCCCATTGAAGTTAATGGGGACCCAAACTTTTCGGCACAAAAATGACTGTAAAAAAAGTACTGGAAAGTGCTAGAGGGCTGCAAAAGGAAGAAAAATGGGAGATGTTATTAGATCTGCAATCCGTCCCTCAAAGCAGTAGTAATCTCTACCTAGTCCAGTATCAGATCGTTCTGTAATCAGATCGTTCTGTAATGCAGGATGAGAGATTGTTCTGTAATCAGATTGTTCTGTAATGCAGGATAAGATATAATTAGATCTGCAATCTGTCCCTCAAAGCAGTAGAAGTAATCTCTACCTAGTTATTATCACTGCAATCTGTCCCTCACAGCAGTAGTAGCAATCTCTACCTAGTTATTAGATCTGCAACATGTCCCTCACAGCGCCGGAAGCATCCTCTCCCTACACTAACCTGAGAGCATGTGACATGCAGCACTGTGACTCCAGCCTCATATAGAGGCTGGGTCACATGATGCACTGGCCAATCACAGCCATGCCATTAGTAGGCATGGCTGTGATGGCTTCCAGGGAAAACCAGTGAAACGCTTGTTGATTGGCTGCCCTGCAGCTATTCAACATGCGTGATAAAATACCAGAACCCAGAACCTGAATGTTTTTCTCAAACGTTCGGGTTCGGTACACGGACACCTGAAAGTTCGGTACGGACCCGAACTTTACAGTTCGGTTTCGCTCAACTCTAAAAAAGATCAATGATGTCATTGGAAATTTATCTGAGAGGCAGAAATTGCTCATTGCTCAAGGAACCCCTAGCAACCTCTGGAGGAAACCTGGATGAGAATCACTGCTCTAGAGCAAATTCCCTTGCAGAGCGCAATTTCCCTTGCAAAGTGCACAGTCTATTTGCTTTAAAAAATCAACTCCATTATCTACCAAAAATTTGTATTTCTGTTCAGTTACTCTCAAGATTTTTGTATTCCACAGAAGAATTTCAAGGGCACTAATAGCATCCAATTCTCTTCATTTGGAGAAAGTAGCAAAGACTAAAAACACTTAAAACCCATCTGGCCAACGTCTGTTTCTCGTGTAACCCTAATAAAGAGAATTGGATGCCAGGAGTGCCTTTGAAATTCTTTTGTGGAATATATATAACAATTGGATTGTTTCAAGTGAGCACAGAGACAATTTCCCATGGATGAGATGGGGAGATGCATGATGGAGCGCCTTGTGGCACGTTCTACAAGATATAATGGCCTCTCCTGCGGAAATATCAGCCACAAGATCCACCACACATGGTATAACTATTTATTTATTTATTTTTTATTTTATTTTTTTTCAAAGGACCACTTTTAAATAATAATAGGGGGAGATTTTTCAAAATTTTTTACTGCTGCTGTATATTGTAGCAAGGCATTAATGTGTTCATGATGACTTGACAAAGTATTAAAAGGTCAATTTTAACCACTTCAGCCCCGGAAGGATTTCCCAGTTTAGGGCCAGAGCCCTTTTTGCGATTCGGCACTGCGTCGCTTTAACTGACAATTGCGCGGTCGTGCGACGTTGTACCCAAACAAAATTTGCGTCCTTTTTTCCCACAAATAGAGCTTTCTTTTGGTGGTATTTGATCACCCCTGCGTCATTTCTGATCGCTGCTATAAACAAAAGAAGAGCGACAATTTTCCAAAAAAACAATATTTCTTACTTTTTACTAAAATACAAAAAAAAAATATAAAAAAAAAATTTTTTTAATTGGTTTTGGCCGATTTATATTCTTCCTCATATTTTTGGTAAAAAAAAAAATCGCAATCAACGTTTATTGATTGGTTTGCACAAAAGTTGCCGCGTTTAGGAATGATGAGAATTCATTGATGGGGCTTTTCATTTTTTTTTATATTTTTCTAGCAATGGCGGCGATCTGCAATTTTTAGAGGTATTGCGATATTGCGGTGGACATGTCAGACCATTTTGACACTTATACAGCATTTATACAGCGATCAGTGCTATGAAAATGCACTGATTACTGTGTAAATGCCATTGGCAGTGAAGGGGTTAACCTGCAGGGGGCACGCTAAGGGCTTAACTGTGTTCCCTCAGTGTGTTCTAACTATATGGGGGATAGACTGGCAGGGGGAGGGGAGTGATCACGGCTCCCATATACAGGAAGCCTGTAATCACAGCCCTTCCCTCTCTGTCAGAACAGAGATCCGTGTTTACATACACGGACCTCCGGTCTCTCACTGCGGGGGGAGCCATTGCGGGTAGCCGGCAGAGATCGAGTCCGCCCTACCCGCTTCCTGGCCCCCTGGAACACAGTGAGTGCATGAGCGCGCCTCTGGCGGCGCACGCTCACAATACTCGTTATCGCGGCCGCCGTCAGGTGACAGTGGTTTGCGATAACAAACCACTTTGCTGCCATCAAGTCATGGCGGGCGGTCGGCAAGTGGTTAAAGAAATCTAAATGTTTGTAGTAAATAATTTTAAAGCCCAACTAAACTTTTTGTTGGATTCAGCTAAAGTTTTATATGAGTTAGTTTTATGCTGCATTTGGGTCATTTTGCTTATGAACCGTGCTATTGGTTTTTGCTTATGTTTTTGGGTTGAGACCCACATTATCGGTTTTTTTGGTTGGGTTATTTTAAAGTGGTTGTAAAGTCTCAGTTTTTCTCCTTAATGCATCCTATGCATTAAGGCGAAAAACCTAGCCATGTGCAGAGCGAAAAAATTACTTTCGTTTTGCTTCGTTTTGTTATTTACATAAATTTGTTTAGTTCGATTTGTTTCATTCCTTTAATTTGCTTTCGTAATTTGTTTCGTTTATTCGTTTTCGAATCGATTTGAAAAGCTTTTGAATCAATTTCAAATCGTTTCGATTTCGAAAAAGTTTTCGAATTCAAATCGTTTTAGAATTCGAATAGTTTTCCAATTTCCAAGGAGAATGGGGTGGAGTGGAAAGTGGATGAATAGAATGGAAAAATATAGAATACAATAGAGGGGAATAGAACAGAAAATGAAAGAATATAATGTGGTGGAGTGGAACTGAGCTGTTGTATTCTATTCTTTTGCTTCCTGTTATATTCTTTTCTAGTCTATTGTTTTTTTTTCTGTTTTATCCCTTTGTTTTCTATTCTATTTTGTTCTCTTTGGAAATTTGAAAACTATTCAAATTCGAGGACTTTTCCAATTCAAATTTGAAAACTATTCAAATTTGGAAACTTTTCCATTTCGGATTTGAAAACAATTCGAAAATGATTCGAATTCAAATTTCGTCCGAATTTTTTTTCCCGTTATTTCGGATTCATTTAAATTTGGTACTATTGTATATCGGAAATTCGGATACATCCAAATTTACGAAAAACAAATTTTAATTTGGAACTAAATGAACCGCACATGTCTAGAAAAACCTTCTGTGCTGCAGCTGTTACCCCCCCCCCTTTTTTTCTTACCTGAAACCGATCGCTCCAGCGATGAGCATGAGCCCAGCAGCTCCAGCCGCTGTCTCGGATCCTTATTGGATAGATTGATAGCAGCGAAAGCCATTGGCTCCTGCTGCTGTCAATCAAATCCAGTGACACTAGAGCAGGGGGCCAAGTCCTGCTGTCGGTGTCAATGGACGCAGCAGCAGGGCTTGGGAGCGCTCCCGCACGAGTGCCCCCATGGAAAGCGGCTCTCTATGGGGGCAACCGATGAAGAGGAGAAGCCAGGAGCGCCGCCGGGGGACCCCAGAAAAGGAAGATCAGGGTCACCCTGTGCAAAACCCTTGCACAAAGCAGGTGAGTATAACATGTTTGTTGTTTTAAAAAAAAAAAAACAGAAAAAAAAACAACCTTTGCAATCACTTTAAGAATCAGCTACATTAGTGTATCAAAACACCAGCACTAGGGTTGTCGGTTCGAATCCCAAACCACAGCTCTCTGTGCTTGTGTGGGTCTTCTCCAGGTACTCCAGTTTCCTCCCACACTCCAAAGACATGCTGGTAGATTAATTGGCTCCTTTTGGAGCCAAGTTGGCCCTAGTATGTGTATGGATGTGAGTTAGAGACCTTAGACTCCTTGAGGGTAGGAAGTGATATAAACGTACAATATATATGTAAAGTACTGCATAAATTGACAATGCTATATAAGTACCTGTAATAAATAAATAATAAAAGTGTGCAAAATCTTACAGTTTGTTTTCTTTAGAAAGCACTGCTGCAACCTGAGTAGAACAGCCTGTCCCCTGCCTGGATGCTGCAGAGTGGGACTCTTGCTCTCTGTGGGGAAGCAGCAGTCTTTCTGCAGAGGTCCAAATGCCCTAGGAGTAAGAGCTAGAGCTCTCCAGTGAGCAAAGCTTAAGCTCCGTGCTGAATGGAGAACTCTATCTCTGACTTGGTAGAATATATGACAGAGCACTGCTTTCACACACAGGGCAAGGGTCCCACTGTGCAGCATGCTGGCAGGGGACAGGTTTTTCTTCTCAGGTTGTGGCTGCTTTCTAAAGAAAACAAACTGTTATTCTTTGCACACATTTTGTTTTGATGCAACCCGGAATAACAGTCATTATTTGCTCATCACATATGCATGTTGTGTTTCTTGTGGAATAGCACAGCACCTGTGTTTTGACTCTGTAGGGTTGGTTTACTAAAGGCTAGTGGTGGCCCGTCAATTGTGGGCACACGGGCGCCGCCCTCCCTATCCATGCACCTGGCCCCTTTCAGGACGCCGGGAGCATTAATTCCTATGGCGGGGATGGGGGGGGGGGGGGGGGTTAGAAGCACCTGATTAGAGCCAGGGGCTCTAATAGGCTTCAAAATAGGGTGCAGAGCATTGCGTCCGGAGCCCACCTCTGATCCTCCTCCCGGCCAATCGGGAAGCAGGTCTGATACCCCTCACCCGATTGGCTGAAAGGACAGGCGATCATATTGGACACCTAGGAGGAGGGGAGGAGACGTACGGCGGAAGCCGCCTTGATCTCAGAAGAGAAGAGGACACAGGAGACACTGCCAGATGCCCACCGTAGCCTGATTCCCTGCCAGCTGATCCCCGCCGATGTGTGCCCGCCGATCCCCACTGCTGTGTGCCTGCTGATCCCTGCCGCTGTGTGGCCAGCGTTCTCCGCCGTTGTCTGCCCTCCAATCCCCGATGTGCCCGTCGATTCTTGTTGCTGATTGGGTAGGTGCGGGTGGACCGGCAGACAGCGGGGATTGTTTGCCGCCCCCCCAAACACCCAGCCGTCACTGCTAAAGACAAATAGACTGTACACTTTGCAAAGTGCAGTTGCTCCAGAGCTTAGTAAATGAGCATAAGCTCTGCTGACTTCCATCATCCAATCATGCCTTTTTCTTTTATTTTCCTTGTGATTGGGTACTCTGTGCAAAGTGACACTTTACATCATCTCAGTGGCGGATGGGGGGCAGCAAACAATGCATCCAGAGCCAACCCCCTGGTTGGTCGGGTCAGACACAACCCCCCTCCCCTCCTCCGGGACAGTGCCGGTCGGTCACCAGCCCCACGCACTTACCACATCTATCGGACAGCGCTTTCTCTTGGCGACGGGGGGTGGATAGGATCCCTTCTCCTTTTGGCCAATCGGTCTCAGGGCCCTCTTCCTGTTTGGCCGGGAGGACAATCAGGAAGACAATAGCGAATATTAATTTGTTATTATCACACAACTAGGTGGACTCGAGCCCACACTTTTTTAAAGCCTATTAGAGCCTCTGGCTCTAATTACGTGCTTTAAAAAAAAACATTGGAATCCATGAGTCTGTCCAGCGCCCCACATGTAGATTAGGATAGGGGGCGGTGCATTACAAGCCGCCACTGCCTTATTTACTGAGCAATGGAGCAACTGCACTTGCAGAGAGCAACTATTTGCCTTTAGTAAATCAGCCCCTTTCGCTATGGACAGGGCAAGCCATAGGCAAGGACAGCACAAGAGCAAATCCTCTACGCCCAAAACTATGCACGGCCCATAGTTCTGCCTTTTGACGTTCACAGAAGGGGGCACCTATGAACTTGTAAGTGTAATATAACGATAAAAATAAATACGACGCAGCAAACAAGCAAAACATAAAAGAGTCATATGATTATAATTTCAAATGCATGTCTAAATAACGGATAATGAAAACCGGAATGAATATACACAATTATTACGCAAAACATTCCCTTTACTGCAGCAGCTGAGGATGCAGTTCCCCGCTGGTGTGCCAGGATTTTACACTCTGTATTGGAGAAGCAGAATCATGCTCAGGCAGTTTACACCAAAATTACGGGAATCACATTGACATTCGTTGACAATAGTCTTTCAGGATCGCAGTGTGAACATCACAACCGCCCATCCTAGATGCCCCCCCGCCTAGCCTGCAGCTGTATTTTTTTAACCGAGTGTCAAGGATCCCCAGACACGCATCACCAGGGTTATTAAGGCCACAACAGGGCATTCATTTCTTTTAAACATTTCAACAGGAAGCCATAAATCCAAGCAAGGACGGCATAAATCATTAATTCCGTGACAGCTTGGTAAAACTAGGAATCTCTAAAGTGTTGACTGCTGTGAGATGTATATCAATAGCTGGTGGTATTAGGAAGGTCAGGAAATAACATCCAAGAGAAAAATGATTTAAAGGGTCATTCCACCCAGCATTAACAACTCACCAGAGGCTCGGGAGTCAAAATAAATCTCCACTTTTGCTAAAAAAAAAAAAAGGTATATAAATTGCTGCACTATAAAACCTAAATACACCATAGAAATACAGATATGGGAGTTTTTTTAACCACCACAGGATTTGTATTTTTTTTATTCATGTGACAGACCCAGCCAGGATAGGGGCTTTAGGAGGGGACTGCAGGGTGGCCTCTTGCCTACTGACTATGGGCCCTGGCTTTAAGGGAACAATACTCTTTGGGTGGTGTGTGCCTGGGGGACCCTTGGAGTGGTTTTGTTTGGATTCAAGTCCATATCTTCCAAAAACACACATACTCTGGGAAAAGAAGGTTTCATATACATATTTGGGGCGTCTATGTCTCAAACCAGCAATGACTGTAGATGTTAATGTAATCAGCTCAAACCACTGGGGTCATCTGCCATAATGTATTTATTGTAAGTAGGTCTCTCCCATAGTGTGCCTCCTAAATGTCTTCCTTCCATTGTTAATTGGATCCCCCATTGTTTCTGTCTGTCTTCTCACCTATGTGTTTACACTTGTAATAATGTATATTGTACAGTACTTTGTATTCAGGGTTGTAGGTGTCAAATGGTCTGGTCACCTAGATGGTTTACGTGCCTAGTTAATAAGCTCATGTTAATTATATCACTGTAAGCTATTAGTTGCTAGATGTGGATTGGCATATATTATATGTTGGTTGTTCCTTAGTTATGTTAGTTATAGTTCTATGTACAGTTTCCTTTGCATACGATAATGTGATTTTGTGTGGTATATAAATTCTCCGTGAGTTTTCAATAAACATATGTTTATGTTTTTCACCACCCTACACTGTGTCCCAACTAGTGACTGGGTGGGCTGCAGGCAGAGGCGTAACTAGAACCTTCAGGGCCCCGGTGCAAGAAATTATGAAGGGCCCCCTGACCCCTGGCCAGCACCCTTCCCTCTTCCCACTGATCCTGGGGTTCTTTACTCCCTTTCACAAGTTCTGCAGCAGGCCCCCTTTCTGCCATCTTCAGGCCTCTCCATGGTGGTGAAATGCCAGGGCCCGCTCCCAATTGCAACCTTTGCAATCTTGATAGTTCCCTTACTGGTGTCAGTAGTTTTTAATTTTTATTTTAATTTTATTATTTTTTTTACCATTTCATTTTCATTTTCTTTTACAATTTTATTCTTATAATCTTTTACAATTTATTTTAGAAGCTCTGTTGGGGGGGCTTTCATGGGATATCAGGGGTCTACACAAACCTCAGCCCTCAATTTCCATCTGTGTAGCCTCAGCTGCACAGAATGAATGGACAGGAATAGCTGTGCACCGAGCCTCCCATTCATTCAGAAATGGAAGTATAGTAAAAACAGTTTACTATGCTTCAGTTATGAATGCACCAATTGGTATCAATCACTGACTCTGTCCATTTAGGACAAATTACAAATTTACCGACCCGTTCCCATCTCTCCATCATGACACATCTTCTACAGCAGCTGGCAGAAGAGAGGAGGGGGGAAGACAGCAGCTCTGTGGGGGGGGGGGGGGGGGGAT
>BLSH010323185.1:465500-475500 GCA_018402905.1 Glandirana rugosa | reverse complement strand
CATTGCAGGGGATCTTGGGATACTCTATAGTGCATGCACCATGGCACATCACCAGGGGGGTGCCTATTTCTGGTAGCTCTACCAGCAAGCACAGGGGTCACCTGTGAACTTGCTACAGTCCAGGTAAAGCTCACCATATACATTACAACCTGACTATACAATCTCCTTTAAATTTACCAAAACTCCAGAATAAAACTGGAGGACCTAAATGATTTATTTAAAAGGGAACTATGGGCTTTCCAAAAAAAACAAACATTTATACTCACCTAGGTGGATGCAGCATCGATCCTATGCTACATCTGTCCCCCGCTGGCTCTGTAGTGAGAACTGAGCGATCAAACACCGCTGACCGTTCAGTTCCCCCCTCCACTCTGCTCTCCCCTCCATCGCTAACTGGAGTGCTGGGCTGTGCAAGGGGTGGGAGGGGCTGGCTAAGGCGCTATTCAGATTACGGATAGACTGAGCCAGGTGTCGGTCCAGGCTTCTGGGTGGGATCTTTCCAGAGCCTTGACCAGCTCTGTGACATCAGCCAACAGCAGGTTCCGGCTGAAAACGGATCACAGGAGTGAATGAACTGCACTCCTGTGATCCACAGCAAAAGTATAGCTAAAAATGTTTTGGCTACACTTCTGCTTTAATTTGCATCTAATTAGGCAGCCTCCTGAACTACATCGTTTTTAGTAGATTTAAAGGTGATTACACAGTCAGATTATAACATGTGGGGTTTGCATGAAGTTGACGTGTCATTTGATATAAGCTGGGCTAACCTATTGGGTCATCAACTTGGTGTTCCATTCACCAAGGACTAGAGAAGGATTATAAAAGAGCACTGGAAGGCAGTCCAAAGAACTTCAACAGTAAGGCTGGGTTCACACTATCCGACACAAAAACGGTCAGAATTTTGATCCTACTTTGCCCTGCAACATCGCTCCTACTTCGGTTCTACTTTGGCCCTACTTCCATCAGACTTGACTTGAATGAACAAGATAAGATTTTGCTCTGACTTTGAGATAGTGACTTGTCCTTTGACCAATCAAAACAATCCCAGTGTGAGATAAATTCCTTTTAGGCTGGGTTCACACTATCCGACACAAAAACGATCAGACTTTTGATCCTACTTCGCCCTGCAACATCGGTCCTATTTCGGTCCTACTTTGGTCCTACTTCCATCCAACTTGAATGAACAACATAAGATTTTGCTCCGACTTTGAGATAGTGACTTGTCCTTTGACCAATCAAAACAATCCCAGTGTGAAATAAATTCCTTTTACTGCTGCTGTAATCACTAAGTTGGATGTCAAAAGTCGGATGGTTAGAACAAGGATCCGACTTTGATCGTACTTCAATAATATTCAATGGGCTGAAGTAGAACCAAAGTCCGACCAAAGTAGTACAGGAACCTTTTTCAAAGTCGGACCGACTTGTGTCGGAGCAATTAAGACGGCTCTCATAGGGAAACATTGATTTTGTGGCGTAATGCGACTTGTGCTCACAATGTCGGTCCGTTTGTCAGATAAGTGTGAACCCAGCCTTAATGTTGCTGTAATCACCAAGTCGGATGGTTAGAACAAGGATCCGACTTCAATGATATTCAGTGGGCTGAAGTAGGACCAAAGTCGGACCAAAGTAGTGCAGGAACCTTTTTCAAAGTCGGACCGACTTGTGTCGGACCATTTAAGACAGCTCTCATAGGGAAACATTGATTTGGTGATGTCATGTGACTTGCAGACTGTGCAGAGGTCAATCCAAGGTGGAGCACATGTTCTCATTAATGGGATCACCAATGGAGCAATTATGACCTCATTTCTAGCTTACTTTAAAAAGTTAGACATTTTAATGAATTACTATAAATTAGACAACCTTTGCTTAGCTCCATGTATATGAGTAGTGTATAATGCAGAGTGAGATATGATACATAGGAACATACCACTGGCTTAAAGGTTGCAAAAATGTTCTCTGGACCAGAAAATTGAAGCTAAAGCTCCATTTTTCTTGTCTTTTTTTAAGGTTTAGACAAAGTCAGGAAGGAGTCAGGACTCTGTCAACTTTTATTGCTCAAATCAAAAGGAAAAGACCAGCTGCACTCTGAAGAATATTGAATCACTGGTAACTTTATTCATCCGGACAATATGAACAGAGAATCCCCACCTGGGACCTCCTCCTCCTCTGATGTGTTTCACCAATGTTGGTGAAACACATTAGAGAAGGAGGTCTCAAGCAAAGACTCTTTTCATGTTGTCCAGATAAAAATAAATTACCAATATTTGAATTTTCTCACAAGTGTAGCCAGTCTTTTCCTTAGATTTGAGAAATACAAATTAACAAAGGTTTGAATCATTCACAACTCTAGCCAAACATAAGCCAACAGGATGAGCCCCTCGGCATCCGATCTTCCATGAGGGTGCTCTGATTCAGGACTTGGGAGCAGTGTACCGTATACGTTTGCCAAACCTTTTTGTTGTCTGGTTTACTTTTGAGACTTGCTCTCACGTCCTCTTCTGTCTGATGTTTGCCAACTAGACATAAAGGGGTAGGATTTTATTATTAGACGATAGAAGAAATATGTCACCAACACATCTGGGAGCTTTGTTGGAAAGATTCAAGGTGTTCTGGTGAAAAATGTATTTTATGTCTTATACCGATACCAGTTGGGAGTTGCTGAAACACCCTACATTTATAAGGTTAAACCTGGCATGAAGTGTAAAGGGAATATATTGACTAGTTTGCTTCCTAACCGTAAAATGATCAAATAAAAAAAAAAACTGGTGAAAGTTCTAAATTGTCCCTACTAAAAAAATGTTGTCACCTGTTTTTCTCACGAGGACACATAAACAGGTAACAGTTAGCTATGTGCGTTTAGTAACAATTTATTTTTCGGCCGTTTGGATGTATACAAATCTTGGAATGGACATAGTAACAAATGTCAATGAATCAGAAAAAAGTTATTATGAAATTTGTTTCATTCAGATGATGTCACATGAGATAGTAGTTTGTGCCCATGGGGAAATGAATCCAATTGTTGAATTTGTTTGACAATGCAGATTCGGATAATGAATGGATCCAAATTTCATTCCTTTAGTTTATGTGGATGTCAGTCGATATTGCCCAATCAGCTCATGCCATTTCTCATGGTGGGTTGGGCTAGCGTCCGAAAAATATTGAATAATTACAATTCGAGTCTGCCCGATTTGATGATATATCGAATATATAGCAGTCTTCCGGATAAACTGCAAAATATTTCGAAACCCCTCCAGACCAATGAATATATGAAACAAATGCTGAAGATATGAAACCTATTCCAAAAAACAAATTGTTCAATGTAATGAATACGACAAAGCAAAATTCTTCAAAGAACGAATGCATCCAAAAGGAAACCAACATTTCTAGTGACAGAGGTTCTAAACTTTATCATCTTGTCCTGAACTAAGAAAATAATATTGGCTGGAAACAAGTCTTTGACAAGGCACAGAGAACCACATGTAAAGGGTAGAAGGTCTACAAGTGGTCCCCTTTCTGCCACCTGGACAACAGACATCTGGTACATCATAATGCCTTATTATATCATACAAAAAAAAGAGATATATACAAAACACAAAAGTTGGGCACATTTTCTGGCCTGGATTCCCTGTATTTGTTGGCAGTAGTTAGTCTATTGGAGGTTACCTTGAAAACTTGCAAATACCAAAGGCCCCCATATTATATAATGAATGGAATGATTTGAGCATATACAGTATTTACCGTATAAGCTCAAGTATAAGCCTACCTGAATATAAGCCGAGGCACCTAGTTTTACTGGGAAAAGTTATTGACTCGAGTATACGCCTAGGGTGGGAAATGCAGCAGCCAGAACACAGGGACATGGAGCCATTAATTGTAGCCAGAACACAGGTATTGTAGCCATTACACAGGTATTGTAGCCAGAGCACAGGTATTGTAGCCATTACACAGGAATTGTAGCCAGAACACCGTTATTGTAGCCATAACACCGGTATTGTAGCCATTACACAGGGATTATAGCCAGAACACAGGAATTGTAGCCAGAGCACAGGTATTGTAGCCAGAACACAGGGACTCAGCCATTACACAGGGATTGTAGCCAGAACAGAGGTATTGTAGCCATTACCACCTGCCCTGGATGATACTGGCAGGTGGCACTGTTTGCCACTGAATGGTACTGGCTGGCACTGGCAGAAGAGATGAGTACGGTAGATTCACAATGCACAGAGCGCGCTGCTTCTAAGAGCCGCTCTGTGCATGAAACTGTGACCTAATTACACTGGAATGCAGAGAATGCAGAGAATGCAGAGAGAGAGCTGTCAGATCTTCACTGAGATCGGAGGTGGGCGTGACTGAACAGTTAACACCCACGCGTCCCGCCCACCTCCCGACATCAAGTTGAAAATCTGACAACTCTCTCTCTCTGCATTCTCTGCATTCCAGTGTAATTAGGTCACAGTTTCATGCACAGAGCGGCTCTTAGAAGCAGCGCGCTCTGTGCAAATGTGAATCTATTCATCTCTTCAGACCACCCACAGACACTGACTCGAGTATAAGCCGAGGGGGGCCTTTTTCGGCACAAAAATGTGCTGAAACCTCAGCTTATACTCGGGTATATACGGTATAAGAATGTGATTCAGTAGCATTGGTTTCCATTAGAGATTTTTGAATTCCCCTAATTCAGAATGATGTGAATACTGGACACTGAAAAAGGAAGATACATAGTAGGAAAAGCACTGACGCCTTCACATTTTGGTGTTGGTGAAGAATTCTACAAATAGCATGGACTGCACAGGAACCAAAAACAAATGGATCCTTTAACAAACCAAACCCAACCTTTCACTTGAAGAACAGATGACTAAATTGAAGCTGTCATTTTTAGGTATATTATTAGAAGAACCAAGTCAACAAAAAACATAATACTGCTTAGAAAAACTGAAGAGAGAAGACAACCAGTAGTAATATAGATAGACAAAGTCACTAAAAGTATGAACACACCATCGCAGAGTCTGAAGATCCAAATAGAAGACAGAAGGTTCAGGAGAAACACAATCCACATCTACTAATAAAAAGTTCAAAGTGTCAAATTTTACAAAGTCAATCATCAATTTATAACTGCTACGAATTTTACGTAGACCAGCATTTGCCATTGAACATTCTCAGTGGATCATCTTGGAACTATGAGGAATCTTTGCTTGAAACAAGGCCAGATCTCTAAATAGCTAACATAGGTCATGGGACAATGGGGTGGGCCCTAAGAGTCGCACATCTAGATGTCCTGGAATGGTGAGTAGAGTGGCAACCTCAGCCTGGACTCCAACCAGACCATGCCCCCAACACTTCTCACTCCGACCACTGGAGCTTAGTCATGGGGTCATGGTCTGGGGTGGCAGGGCTCTCCACACGAGGTACACAGCTAGCCATATACCATGTTGTCGACTGTCAGTAGTAAATTAACAATAAAAAATGTTCCATTCTGCTACGGTGTTTCCTATTGCCATCCAGCCAGGACCATTATTGTTACACTGGCACGGTTTATACATTTTCTCGTCCCACATTGTCCTTATGTGGCTATGCAATCTTATCCTATTAATGTGATACTAAGGCCAGCCAGCCAGTTGGAATAGAAGAGGGGCAACACAAGATCATTTGGCCTAGGGGCGAGAAGTATAAATCTGGCCCAGGTTATAAATGAAAGCCAAACACCAGTCAAATCGTTTTGCTGACTGTGCAATAGGGAGAACTTTTGTCAAACTTAAATTCTATCTGAGCCCCCACTTGGGAGATTTTCTCTCACTTCCTGTTCCTGTGACGAGCATACAAGAAATGTGTGGTTTAGTTTCAGTGGGTCAACAACACAATGATAGCAATAAATTCCAACATTAAAAGAAATGGGTGGGTGATATTTCTTACTGCCAACATCCCTAACTAAAACATACAAAACCCCGTTTTTTTGGGGGGGGGGGGACTTTTAAGGCAAATATGACAATCATGTGCATTTCAATAAAAGGCTAGTGTGCCAAATTTATTTCAAAAGATCCATAGGGTACACACATACATACACAGAACAATATATGAATGTTATTACATTAACATGGCTAACAGTCTTAAAACCCCCATATGTCGATAATATATAAAAACATTTATTTAGTATGGGTAAAGTTAGCCATGGCTTGAAGTTATTTAGAGATATTAAGACAAAACCCAGCGCGGTTTGGAAAAATTCCTTCTTCAGGGGCTAAAGTAGGGGTATGCCATGTATAACAGATCAACAATAACAAAGAATGGTTGAATATAGAGGGTTGCAAGAATAAGACTGCCAACTAACTGCTTGTCCACCCCAGACCCAGAAGAGAATATATATCCCAGGGACCAACGCACATCCACTAGGGCTGCCATGTGTGAGACAGAGCAACCACCCACTCCCATCTAGATGACAGCCATGAAATAAATAAATTCCAATATTCCAACTATTTTTTTTTTTACTTTGTCCACGTCTACGTTGGTGGGATAAATATCCACAAGAGTGCATAAAATTTTAGCAAATTGTGAACAAAGAACCCCTGGGACTTAGGGGGCCCATTTATACTGGATCTAGGTCAGGCGGATGTTGGGCATACCTGGTCCCACTTTTATATAGTTGTTAATTAACACACAGAATAAATAAAGAGGTTGTAAACCCTTACATATAGCCAGTGAAGTGACTGGCCTCAGGTGATACACAAAGATGAAACAAATTCTCCTACGTAAGTTGTACTTGTTTATCTGAAGCCCTCGCTTCTCGACAGTCATTTAAAATTCACAATTTATACAGCTTGTCTGAGCTTTCAAGAAGCAGGAGGCAGGGAGCTGAAGTTTCTCTTTCCAGAAAGCTGATTGGAGGGAAGGGACACACCTCCCCTTCACACAGAACACAGGAACAGAGCTGAGGCTGTCAATCACAGGCTGTGTTTCGGAGCTCCCTCCCCTGTCAGCTTTTTGTCTCTTGGTGTCAGGACAACTGAACAACAGAAGTGACTCATACAGATAGGAAAGGAACGAGGCAGCAGACATAAATGACATTTAGTGCTCTGGATTGAGACAAGTACACACTATAGAGGGATATGCTTTGTTCACATCTGTCTGAGGTGTACAATAACTTTAGGTATTTTTATTTGGCCAGTAGTTGAATGGGGAAGATTAAAAATTGGTCTTGCACAGGCACCCCCAACGGAAACCCTGACAGAATATTAAACACTTCCCAGCAAAAAAAAAAAAAAACAGATCATTTTGGCTTTATTGGGATTGAATTCAATCAGTTGTTGGTAAATGCATGGTAAACCTTTGCTGAGTCTTGAGACAAGACTCTTGAAATATCAGAACTGAGATGACTAACTGTTTTCATTGACACGTGATGTATCTTTCCAGTTGTTTTTTACATTCGACACATCTCCCTTTTTTTAATTAAATATTTTGAGTCAAAAAATAGATTTTAGTGCAATTTCCAATAATACGTTTGTATCTAACACAGTTTAACAGCATCGTTCAGAGCTGTGTGTTAAATTTTAATGCAATAATCTCTTTCACTTAGTCTTGCAGTCATTGTAATAGAACTGTCCACATTTGCCTGATGGTGAAAGAATATCAAACAGCCAAAGGAATATTAAAATTGTTTTTGTGCTCTATAATGGTGCTTTATAATGTACATGTACTATTTACTACTGGAGGACAATGGGAAAAAAAATGTGAAGAGCTTGCAAATCTTGTATCTGAAGACAAAACTTTTTTTTTTTAACTTTTCGATTGAGTGATGAGGGGTTAGAACCTCTGTCGGGTTGTTATTTTCTGTCCCCACTAGGGAGATTCACTCACAAAATCTGCCCTGGTGAGCAATATCTCCAGGACTGAAAGTAAGGAAAAATCCCTTTGTGCTGTCATTAGAGGGGAATCTACCAATAGGGTAACATTGGTCCAGTGGCGACTAAGAAGGAACTTACCTCACTTGGAAGTTTCCTCCCACTTCTTGTTGTATCTAAGGGACAGGAAGTGAAGGGAAATCCCTTTTTGACTATGTCATGTTGTGGGTGGGGTCACCTTGCCCTGCACATGGGGGTACCTTTTGCACGGAGCATGCTCATCAATGCCCGGAACCATGCGGCGGCCATGGTCATGTGAAGAATCTAACATCAAGGCAGTTCCCCATCTTAGAGATGAGCCTTCACCGTGTGCAGTAATAAAGTACAGAGTTCCTCTGAAAGTGTTGTCCCATGTCACTACACACTGTAACTTGATGTATGTAGGAGGGACGTGCTGAGCCTGCACCCGCTCCACCAGTCCAGCGTACCTCTGTTGCCTCACTCCCAGTAACAGAATGGGATCCCACTGCACCTAGCATGAACCTCAGGCATGCACTCATTAACTTCTTCATTTCCGATACCTCATGACCAGGCCATAGATCACCATAACGGGGTTCGGGTCCGGTTGTTATTAGATACCGACCGCTAGGGATGGAGTGAGAACATCGATCCTCTCACTACCTGGAACCACACCTAATGACAAGTTGCTTTGTGCCTTGAACTAATGCTTAGTTACCCTTAGCAACTACATTCCTCTTCCTTGTCTTGCCCAGTTAACCCCTTTGAAGTGGTGTTAATCCATACCCTGTTGTGCTGTTACAGACCCTGGTTCTTTAGATACACCAGAACCAACATGCACCCCTTTGAATAACTTCAGACCAGGCACAGAATGGATAATGTAACTTTACTGAAGAGATTGCAGCATAACAGTTCAATATGAACTAATTACTGTAGTGTGGCTGCCCAGGCATACCTCCATGAGGTGATAGTCAATCTTGGCTTGGATGTCTCCCAGAGTCTGGGTGCCTTAGGGGGCTACAAGGAGCAACAGTTCCAGTACCTCCCACCCGGGAGCGGGAACAGAACAAACCAAATCAGCTACTAAGGGCTCCTGGACCTCAGCCTTTACCCTTTTTATAGCACAGGTGGGCTGGCTAGGACTAAAAGCCCAGGAACTTGGCTTACAACAGTAACCCTTTCTCCCAACCTGGGACAGTCGCTATTTTGCTAAAACCACCACATCTCAACCTGCCTACACATGGATGATAAAAAAAAGCCTGAGAGGCATTTTAACAACGTCCTACTCCATTTGAAATGAAAGAAGCATTTGAAAAGAAGCACGGTCACATTCCACAATACAGGTCACCCTCTATCAGTGGCGTAGCGTGGGTTGTCAGCGCCTGGGGCGAGGTAACTAATTTGCGCCCCCCCCCCAACTCGCGGACTTACCTATTTTCAGCTAGCTCCGGTCTGGTCACATGATCCTGTGTTAGTCAGCTGTGGCTGAAGGGGAGAGGAGAGCGTGCTTGACAATGGCTGCTAAAGTCTGGAGTGGTGACATCATGCATGGGTTCCTATGTCCCATCTGTTGTCGGTGCTCATTCCTCTCTCCTGCATACACCACTGGCTCACACAGGGGATGACATGACCGGACAGCCTGAAAATAAGTGTTGCATCTTTTATACATAGGTTAGCCATCATAGGTGCTAGGAGTGGGGATTTTATAATATTTCAGTTAATGGAAGCTACATATGTTGACTTTATAATATTTTAGGGGTGAGGATCGTGGATACTACCGATTGGATACATATTTTCTACGTTGTGAATAAAAGTCCGACAGGCCAGTACAGTAGGGGACACACTCGGTCACCACATACGTCCTCTCTCCTTACTCGTGGCTGTTGTCTACCCTGTATCCTTGGGTACGTACTACAGTGGTGAGGTCTGAAATCGTCGGTAACAGTTCGTGCGAGAGGAGAGGGGAAGTCGGTGTCGACTGATTGTGTCCTAGTACACTGGTCTGGCCTCGATCGACTTTTATCCATTCAGGCGCTCAACCCCCCCCCCGCGTTTAATCAATGGAGCGGGGTCCGCGACTGTTGGGTGCGATGCGGTGACTATCTCCCACTGGACATAACACCTTACACTGGCACGAAGAAAAGTTTACG
>BLSH010323185.1:436990-450751 GCA_018402905.1 Glandirana rugosa | reverse complement strand
TCTGTTAAAACCAGTCACAACCAGCTCCTTTTCGGAGCAAGAGGCTGCACCTCCTCCCCCTGTCTTGGTTGGCGAAGACACGGAGTTTGAGGTTGAGGCTATCTTGGATTGTCGGAAGAGAGGTAGACAAGCTCAATACCTCATCAAATGGAAGGGGTATTCACCCGAAGAGAATTCATGGGAACCTGCAAAACATGTACACGCCCCCAAGTTGGTACGTGAATTCTTCAAGAGACACCCTGAAAAACACTCTTTGTTGGGCATCCGGAGGCTGCCCCTTGGGGGGGGGGGCACTGTCAGAGATCGTTCCAGCAGCACAGGTTTTCTCCATTGGCACGGAGGTATGCGCCAGTGCGCATGCGCGGAAGAACTAGAACTAACGGAACGTCCCGTAGGCTCCGAACGTTAGTGCGCACGCGCGCACGTTCGGTCGTACGCAATGCGGCAGGCATTGGCGCCCAAAGCCCTATTTAAACCCGTGCAGAAGAGACATTAGTTGCTGGATTATCTTCAGCTTCCTGCTGTGCTCGCTTACCTGTTCCTGATCTTGATCCTGATTTGTGGCTTTGACCCTCGGCTTGTCTGACTACTCTGCATCTCAGCCTTACCTGTGTTTGACCCTCGGCTTGGCTTTTACTCCGCTTCGGATCTTCCCCTTAACCAGACGTCTGACTCTGCCTGACTTCCTATGTATGACCCCCGGCTCGGCCTAGATCCTGATTCCGGTTCTTCCTGCACTGTCTTCAAGTGTTCCAGCCTTTCCAGGGGACTCCTGCCCAGCTGCTTATCCTGGTCCCGGCAGAACCTTCCGAGTGACTACGCACCTGGCCAGCGCTACCGGTAACCCCTGCCTCTCTGCGCATAGCTCCCCCTGTTTCATCCTCAGGGAGGTGCTCTGTGCTTAGCTGCAAGGGAAGCCCTCTCAGCACTTTGACCTCCAACCAGGTAACTGACACATAGTGTAAAACCGTAATAGTAAAGGTTTATTAAAAAAGAGAGAAATCCACTCACATGTTCCAAGTATGGTCATACCCCAGTGGAAGTATTAGTAGACGAAACGTGTCGGGTGACTGTGAGCCCCACACCTCTCCATTGCGCACTCTGATTTGGAATTCCTTATCGCTTCTTTTATACTTGGAACATGTGAGTGGATTTCTCTCTTTTTTAATAAACTTTTACTATTACGGTTTTACACTATGTGTGGATCATTTCTCCTTTTTATGGGTGGCCGGATGGATGTTTGCCAATAAGGAGAGAATAAGTCCCTCTTCCTGGTTTAATTATTCCGAAGGCAACCTCTATGAGAGTCTAATGAGTGGATGTCCTCTTGCAAATGATGTGATTCATGTCTGAAATAGACCCCAACGTGATTGTAACACCTGTCTCTGGTAAGAGTACCTGGTTACTTGCGGTGGTGGACACTTGGTGACCTTGGTGGAAGACATATATAAGCATTGAATGTTTCATCCAACTTCTATTCTAAACACGTGGATATTTCGAAAGGATTTACATTGATGGACTTTATACCTGATTTATATCAATGATTGCTAATTTATTTACCTAGCGCAACACTGTTTACTGTTTTCATATTATCACAATTCTATTGAGATTGTTGTGTAGTGCTGCTGGGTGACACACTTTTCATTTTATTTATTTTTTTGAGGATGCGCAATATTTTTTATTAGGTTTAGATGCAATACTCATACCACCTTAATAGAACACATATGGCATTGGTAACAACATGTATGTTTGTATGTTTTCTGTTTGTATGAATTACCTCTGTGTTATTGAATTACCTTCAACATTCCAATCATCTTCAACCCAAAACTGAGCCTAGTGTATATGTTCCTGTAGAGCTGCACGATCCTGGCCAAAATGAGAATCACATTTTTTTTGCTTAGAATAAAGATCATGATTCTCGCGGTGTAACATCTTACATATACAAAAAAATTGGGCTAACAGCACTGTTTAGTTTTTTTTTTTTTTTCTGAAAGCGTCACTTTTCCCAAAAAAATTGCTTTTGAAAGACTACTGCGCAAGTACCACGTGACATAAAATATTGCAACAACCACCATTTTATTCTGTAGGGTCTCTGCTAAAAAAAAAAAAGTATATATATATATATATATATATAATGTTTGGGGATTCTAAGCAATTTTCTAGCAGAAAATACTGGATTTTTACTTGTAAGCAACAAATGTCAGAAAAGATTTAGTCTTTGAATGGTTAAACTAAACTCTTCAATACACGGGAGTGTATTCCTTTGATAACTAGAAACATTGTATCTCTTTGCTTCTTTTATCAGCAATGATCTCAGACTTGGCAGTCTGTCCAGATAGGAGAGACTCGAGTCGCTCTGACCTAGAAACAGGTTCCTGGGGAGACTTCAGGCGACTTGCATTGACTTCTATTATAGTCAAGTCGAGCTGAGTAGCCCAGCAGGTCGGACTCTATTAACTGCACTGGAAATCGTGGTAATTCGTGATGGAGATCGCAGGTGGGGGGGGGGGAATCAAGATCGCGATATTATTATGATTAATCGAGCAGCTCTATGTTCCTGGAACAATTGCCAATTAAGTTCTTTTTGAACAGACAAAATGTAATTAGTTCCATTTTCTGAAGTGCCTTGGAATATGACTTAGCTCACAATCACTAGTCCACTGCATCATAAAGGTGTCAGTGGGGTTGAGGTCAGGGCTCTGCACAGGGCACTCCAAAGCAGACTCATCAAACTATGTCTTTAAGGAGCTGACTTTGTGCACGGGGGTACAGTCATGCTAGAACAGAAAAGAACCTTCCCAAAAGTGTTGTAACAAAGTTAGAAGTATACAGTTGCTGTCCAAAATATAACCTCTATGCTGAAACAGTTCACTGGATATTGATTAATTGGAGAGGTATCCACATGCTTTTAGCTAGATGTAGTAAAGTGTCAATAAACTATAAGTCATATAGTGTATAAATACTTATATCTACTACACGAGCGTAAAGTAAACATGTAAAATGTAGTGGTGTAGACTGTACATCACTTGTGGAAGATATAAGCCATGGGTGCTCAACCTGTGGCCCTCCAGCTTTTGCAAAACTACAAGTCCCATGATGCACAGCTGACAGGCTGATAGTTGCAAGCATGACTCCCAAAGGCAACAGCTGGAGGCCACAGGTTGAGCACCCATGATATAGGCCATTGTCTCTGACCTTTGTTTACTGCTCATGACTTAAAGCGGAGTTCCACCCAAAAGTGGAACTTCTGCTGGTCAGATTCCTCCCCCCCTCAGGTGTCACATTTGGCACCTTTCGGGGGGGGGGGGGCACCTGTCTTTAAAAGATGTCCTTTTCCACACATCTGGGAGCCCAGGGCCATGTCCGCGGCCGTCAGCAGCCGGGCCCCCTCCTCCTCTGTCACCAATAAGAAAGCCCAGCGGTGGCTTGCGCATGCACAGTATGGGCCTGCCCATGAAGCCGAACAGCTACACGTCCGGTTCCCTTAGTCTCAATGGCGGCAGCAGCACTCGTCCACCATCGGTCTGGACCGAGGCTGTGCCACTTATCAGCCTGGGTGTTCTCTCCCTGGTCTCCCACCCACCTTCATCCTCACAGCGGGCGGGGGCGGGAGGTGCTGCATATCAGGACAGAGGGCGAGGTTCGCTAATCACCTGCTTGTTAATGTAATAAGTTGGGCAGCTCCTGCTCTCTGTCCCGATATGCAGCACCTCCCGCCCCTGCCCACTGTAAGGATGATAGCTACGGTTGGGCGGGAGACCAGAGAGAGAGAACACCCATCTGCTATGTACCTCTGCCCTGGTAGGACTGTGTGAGGGATAAATGATTAGAGGGGGACTGTGATGTAAAGGAGGAGTGGGGGGCTATAACTTCAAGGGGTCCTGTGATGTGTAAAGTGGGCACTGTGTAAAGAGGCTATTGTAATGTGTAAAGGGGGCACAGTGCTGTGTAAAGGGGGCACTGTGATGTATAAAGGGGGCACTGTGATGTGTAAAGGGGGCACTGTGATGTGTAAAGGAGGCACTATGATATGTAAAGGGGGCACTGTGATGTGTAGAGGAGGCACTGTGTAAAGAGGAAAGAGGACACTGTGATGTGTAGAGGAGGCACTGTGATGTGTAGAGGAGGCACTGTGTAAAGAGGACACTGTGATGTGTAGAGGAGGCACTGTTATGTGTAGAGGAGGCACTGTGTAAAGAGGACACTGTGATGTGTAGAGGAGGCACTGTGATGTGTAAAGAGGACACTGTGATGTGTAGAGGAGGCACTGTGATGTGTAAAGGGGGCACAGTGCTGTGTAAAGGGGGCACTGTGATGTGTAGAGGAGGCACTGCGATGTGTAAAGGGGGCACTGTGATGTGTAAAGGGGGCACTGTGATGTGTAGAGGAGGCGCTGTGATGTGTAGAAGGGGCATTGTGATGTGTAAATGGGTCACTGTGATGTGAAAAGGAACCGAGGACACTGTTGGACTGCTTAAAGGGGGGGGGGGGGGGGCTGTAATGTGAAGGAGGTCTGTGATGTAAACGGGAACTGTGGACACTGATTTAAAGGGGGAGTTGTGATGTTAAGAGGGGTGGTGATGTGAAGGGGGCACTGAGGACAGTGATGTACAGGGGGGACTGTGCAGTAAAAGGGGGGCTGTGATGTGTTATAATGCAAACATTGGACCTCCCATGAATTTTAAATCAAGACCCCCTTATATAGTTAGTAGTAGTTAGTCATATTGAACTGGGCTTGTTCTGCAATGTTGAAGAAGTTTCAACACACATCCAAGTGGCTTCCTTGGTTCAAATAAGTGTTGGTAACATACCCATACATCTGCCTTGACACACTGGTAACTGGATTAAGGTGTCTGTGCTACTTGTATGGATATAAATGCTGAGGAACATTTCTGACACTGACTAAGGCTGGTGTCACATCTATGCGTTTTTAGTGCTTTTTGCATTCTGCAGATTTGCACTGCAGTCCATTTAACATGATTTCCTATGGAACACTTTCTGTAGTGCAAATCTGCAAAATGCAAAAAGCACTAAGAATGCATAGGTGTGAATCCAGCCTAAAACTGAAGAAGTGGCTTGGATAAGCTGCAAAACATCTTCAACAATACGGAATGAGTCCAGTTACTGTGACTAATTACTAAAAGCTAGAGTTTTATTTAAGTATTGAGTGTAGTTTAAGGGCGCTGTTGAAAAGTAGAACTGAATGCAAATCTTTTTTTTGCATTATGGATAGAGTATTTTTGCCATCTGTGTCCCATTGTGGAGATTTCCTTTCACTTCCTGCCCCATAGCCACAACAGGAAGCGAGATAAATTTCTGATAGGCGCCAGAACTAGTATTCCCGTTGCAAGATTTTCCCTCTATTACTGTTCTGGTGACCACTCAAAAATTAGGATTTTCTTTCAGTTTTCCTATCGGTTTCATTGATAACAGTCACCAGGGCAAATAGAGAGGGTGAATCTTCCCAACAAGGACTAATCCCTCACCATTTGCTAACCATTTTACACCCATTTTATTAAAATATTTTTAAAATAGTTTACTAGAGCCTCTGACTCTAAGTTTGGTAGGCGTATTCCATTGCGACAGGTGTGTGGTATTTTTAACACAAATAGAGAATTTATTCCTGAACATGAAAAATCTTGTTAGCTGTTTAACCATAAATGTGGTGGAAGATAGCTGGAGTAAAGGCCTGTACGCACGATAAGAAAATCGGAAGTAAAATTTCATCCGACGAACGATCTGACGATTTTCGGATTGTTAGTATGGTGCTTTCGGCAGCCGATTACGAATTTTCGGATGACAAAAACTGTATGTGCAGGCTATAAATTTTTTATCGTACGTTAGCACAATGTCCTATTTTCGTTTAATTAGAACAGTTTTTGTCCAAAAAGAATGCATTTAGGCATCTAGACTTGGTAAAGACGACTTGCTGAAGTTCAAACCGAGTATCAGAATGGGGAAGAAAGTGACTTTGAACGTGGCATGGTTGTTGGTGCCAGACGGGCCGGTCTGAGTATTTCAAAAACTGCTGATCTACTGGGATTTTCACCCACACCATCTCTTGGGTTTACAGAGAATGGTCCGAAAAAGAGAAAATATTCAGTGAGCGGAGGTTGTGTGGAGGAAAATGCCTTGTTGATGTCAGAGGAGAATGGGCAGACTGGTTTGAGATGATAGAAGGGCAACTTTAACTCAAATAACCACTCCTTACAACCAAGGTATGCAGAATACCATCTCTGAACGCACAATACATTGAATCTTGAAGTAGATGGGCTACAGCAGCAGAAGACCATACCGGGTGCTACTCCTGTCAGGTAAACTGAGGCTACAATTCACACAGGCTCACCAAAATTGGACAATAGAAGACTGGAAAAACGTTGCATGGTCTGATTAGTCTCGATTTCAGCTGCCACATTCAGATGGTAGGGTCAGAATTTGGTGTAAACAACATGAAAGCATGGATCTATCCTGCCTTGCATACCTTGTATAATGGAGTGGGGAATATTTTCTTGGCACACTTTCGGTCCCTTAGTACCAATTGAGCATCATTTAAACACCACGGCCTACCTGAGTATTGTTGCTGACCATGTCCATCCCTTTATGACTACAGTGTCCCCATCTTCTGATGGCTCCTTCCAGCAGGATAATGCACCATGTCACAAAGCTCCAATCATCTCACCACTGGACAATGAGGTCACTGTACTCCAATCATCTCACCACTGGACAATGAGGTCACTGTACTCCAATCATCTCATCACTGGACAATGAGGTCACTGTACTCCAATCATCTCATCACTGGACAATGAGGTCACTGCACTCCAATCATCTCACCACTGGACAATGAGGTCACTGCACTCCAATCATCTCACCACTGGACAATGAGGTCACTGTACTCCAATCATCTCACCACTGGACAATGAGGTCACTGTACTCCAATGGCCTCCACACTCACCACATCTCATCCAATAGAGCACCTTTGGGTTGTGGTGGAACAGGAGATTTGCTTCATGGATGTGCAGCCAACAAACCTGCAACAACTGCATGATCCATCAATATGGACCAAAATCTCTGAGGAATGTTTCCAACACCTTGTTGAATCTATGCCACAAGAATCAAGGCAGCTCTGAAGGCAAAAAGGGTTCCAACCCGGTACTAGCACGTGTCCTGTGAGTGTATACCGGCAGTGTATGTCTAGTGACAATATACATGGCCATGCTGCAGCTTTGATAAATGTCATTATGCTGCTTGAGCCACAATAGACACCTCATGGGTGGAACTTAGGTCCCGAGGTGCTAAAACACGCCCACTTGAAAAAGATATTCAAACAGGCAGTGATTAGAAAGCAAGAGCAGTGGCTGTACCATTGTCAAACACTCATTAGTGGAAAGGCAGGGAGCAGACGCCTCTTGCAGCTGTTGTGCAATTTATTTTGCGTCTGAGTCCTGTCTCTAATCAGCCAGCAGGAGGATGAAAAGGATGCTGAAGAGATGTCACTTTCCTTCATGAATTATTCAATTAGCTACCTTAGCTGTCTTCTGTGGAATTTGTTATGTCTCACAAACCGACAATACATTATTCTCATTAAAAAAAAAGACACAGCTTGGCTGATACTAAGCAAATTAATTTAGATTTTATTACGGGACTGGTATGAAGGTAAAATAACGTAGTAACAGTTTGTACTTTAATTTATTAGGAGTATATTTATTAGGGCTATATAGTGGTTTTTCCAGCAGTAAATCTAAGGTATAAATAAGTAAGCTGTACAGAACAAATAAAAGTGCATGCAGGTTTTCTCCTTTCAGAAAGAAAGGGGGGGATTACTCTACTTACTCTCTTCCTACTGATCAGATGCTTTAAAGAGGAAGTAAACCCAGATGGGGGTTACTTCCTCTGTATTCCCCTGCAAAGTAGATGCAGAATGGGCTACTATGCATTGCATAGTAGCCCATTATGTGCCACTTACCTGGAAATGAAGTCTGCGACGTCCAGTGATGTCCCCTGTGCTGGCAGCATCCATCTTCAGCCCCTCTTCCTTCCGGGGTCGCAACTCCGGCTCTGTGACTGCCCGGAGTCGCATGACATTACTCCCGCGCATGCGTGCGGGAGCCACCAGTCACGGCACAATCCCAGTGAAGAAACGGCACGGAGGCCATTTCTTCACTGCGCATGTGCCAAAATGACGTCGGCACATCTAGGAAACTGTATATCTCCTAAACTGTGCAGGCTTAGAAGATATGCAGGGCACCTTCAGGTAAGCCTTACTGTAGGCTTGCCTGTAGGTAAAAGTGGTTGTCACGAGTTGACAACCACTTTAAAGCTGGGGTCTCAAAATGGCAGCCATCCAGCTGTTGCGGAACTACAAGTCCCATCATGCCTCTGCCTATGGGAGTCATGCTTGTAAGTGTAAGCCTTGCAATGCCTCATGGGATTTGTAATTCTGCAACAGCTGGAGGGCCACCAGTTTGAGACCACTACTTTAAAGAGTACATATAGGGGTTTATTTACTAAAGGAAAATAGACTGTGCACTTGACAAAAGTGCAATTGCACTCTGCAAGATCATTTACTCCAGAGCTTAGTAAATGAGCAGAAGCTCTGCTGACTTCCATCATCCAATCATGTGCAAGCAAAAATGCAGTTTTTTAAAATTTCCTTTCACGTGATTGTCTATTCTTGGCAAATTGAAGCTTTGTCTCATTTACTAAGCTCTGGAGCAACTGCACTTTGCAAAGTGCATAGTCTATTTGCCTTTAGTAAATCAACCCCATAGCCTCCTAAGATACGACAAAGATGGTCTCCTTAAAGCAATGGCTGCACAATATCCCCTAGCACAAAAAGGAGAAAAGGCCAAAGTATGCACCCCCTCTCATCACCCACTGGTTTGTCCCATTACCAGCACATAGTTTCCCAATGCACCTTTAAATAACATTGAGACATCGGGACATTGGCACAGGGATTGGAAGCTAGATTTGAGACAAAGACTTGTTCAAGAAAATGTTTACTCACTATAAATTATGCTAGTAATTGGTTTAACATTGAAGTCTATGGACCTCAAGTTGCATCAAAGTTGGACCAAAGTAATGCAGGGACTACTTTGAAGTCGTACAGATTTGAATGGTACTCATTGGAAATCATGGGGAACTACTTGTCATGTGACTTTGCAGTCCCAAGTTGCAGGACAAGTCGCATAAGTGTGAAAGGGGCCTAAAGCAGTGTCATGGGCTCCCCCCAATGTGCCTGTAACTAATCACTGGAATTTTCTTAATTTATTCCCTTTTTATTCACCTAAATCTGCGGTCATGTGACACTCCTGTTTTAAGGTTTCTATCTTCTACTGTTTAGAGGAGGCTTCTTCCTATTGGATGTGCAGTGCTGAGTCTTCTTAGGATCCAGAAGAGAAATCTCAGCGGAGACTGACCATCACAGTTTTAGCAGACTTTGTGGACCAAGACCATCTGCATCTATAGATTACTGGTCCCACTCACCCAGAAATGGCACTCACGAGGGACTCAGATGGCTGACTTGGATGAACATTCAGAAGGTAATAACAAACAAAAAAACAAGCTGGTTGGGTGAGGTGAAATATGGTAGAAGGGTTATTCTTTGCCCAGAGAAGGGCTTTAACAGTTTGGTAATAGAATATCTGGGTTCTCTATTCGTCCTAGAAGAAGGCTGGTAGGTCAACAAGGGCATTACCAAGAGAAAAAGAGAACTAGGGCACAACTGTTACAGTTAAAGGTCCATTCACAACATATCTGTAGGGATGTAACCATAACACATATGCCATCATGGCACATTATATTAAACCACAAAAGCACATGAGATCATGCCATACCTGTCAATTATATAAATGATCAAGAACATATCGTTCTACAACTGCACAATGTAATACACCACAAGAGCGAATTAGATCATTCAGCGAGAATATATCACATTATAGCAATAAATCAGTTAGTGGAATGTTATATTATTCAATGGCATAATAAATCACCCAAAAGCACTTCAACTCCAATTCCAACTACCTGCAACATTTTACCCTTCTACACTGGCATTTCACCCCATTTAGTGACATTTTACCCTCTTCTTACCACCCACCATTACCCTCACCCACCCAGTAGCACTTCACTCTATCCAACAGCAGTTCACCCACTACTACTTAAATCTTGAGAATAAACTTCTTCTTTCTTCCCATAGCACTAATAGCTTAAACCATAAATGTACCCCCACCCATCTTGTTTCAGCATCATGGCTTACTAAGAGCCTTCCACTATTAGGTCCAGGCAGAGGGAGGACATAACAAGTATGGAGATGTAGCCTAAAAGATGACACCATTGGGAGTCTTTCATGTCCTCTTCTTCTGGTGGGCTGCAAGGATCAAGGGGTAGTTGGAACAGGGTTGGAATGGCTAGACCTGGACTTGGAAGTGGTGGAGCCTCCTCTCGTGATGAACCCAAGGAAAGCCCCTCTTTAGCCTACTTTTCAGCCCAGAATCATAAGATGATTTCCAGAGCTCTCCAGAAGTCCTCAAACCTGAGGCACTCTTACACATATGTCAACCAGAGCATCATTGGCCAATAATAAAGCACAGGTGTGGGAGACCAGAGTATGGCAATACCACCTCTGGTTGCAGGTATTGGGGCTCTGGAAACTGATGATTTACACAGACACCTGGATGTTCCTGAACTTATTAGAAAAAATATCAAACAGCAGCATTTAAACCCTTCCTCACTCCACCCAAAACATTTACATAGAAGTTCTACTTTTTACTTGGGAGCCTTGTTAAATGTTGATCTGTTGGAAGTGAAGAGTACCAAGACCCTACGGGTAGTAGAAAGTGTTACGGCTGCTTAGACAGAGTTGCTCTTTAAAATCCAGGTGATTTCAGTACAAAATAGCTATGCGCAATATAACTATGGAGTGTGTAAATGGTGTAACCTCAATATGACACTACTTATGTACGCATTTCTAAGACACCCGCTAACACTTAACTGTCTACTTTAGATGTCTGGAAGGCCACAAATTGCTGTTTTGTGACCTAATGGCCATTGTACAGGGGACAGTAGGTTGAAGCATTCAATCTAAAGTCTAGATCACTTTTACTGAGACAGTTAGTGAAACAGAAGCCTGAATTAATCCCTAGTATAGGTCAGCTAGGAAAAGCAACAGCGTAGAGGAACAGAACATAAAAGGAAAAAGGTTAAACATATTTGTAGTATTGCTGCTATCAGGAAAAAATAACAGTTTGTCTTTTTTGACCTTCTTTTTAAAAATGGTAGTTGCTTTCGATGCCTTCAGTACTTTCTGAGTTATAGGCAGTTAAAAGACAACTTCAAGTTCGCTATGAGGATGGATTCATCCATAAGAATAAATGTGCATTAATTTGCAATCTTTCCTGGCTGTCTGGGCAGCATAGTATAGATTTCCAAAATGGGACTGCTGGGAAGTATTTACCCTCTGGGAATGCACTATGATAAGGGAGGGGGGAAAGGGGGCCAAAAATGACAACTCCACTAAAAGTGTATCTAAAGCCCTGAATTGTCTGGGTTGTCAGTCAGTTGGAAAACCAAACAGCACCAGTTCAAGAAGAAAAGAAAGCAGGACACAGTTAGGAGTAGACATGTGCTCACAATGTATTTTGTCTGATTGCAATGTTGGAGTTAAATTTAAAGCACATCTAAACCAAGAGGCTCCCTAACAAAAACACTGTTTACATGTGTAGGCAGGTAGTGGTTAATGCTGCCCAAGTTGGAAGGGAAACAGCTAACCTGTTTTCCGCATTTTTGCTAAGCTATGACCCTCTCTCCCTGTGCTGTAAATAAAAAGGGGGCAGGGCTCTGCCCAGACACACAGTCTGAATGGGAAGGAAAGACACTGACAACCAGCAAGATGTAGGAGATTGTTCCTGATTCTAATAAAGCTGCTATTCGCCTTTGTCCAGAAGCCTTCCACATTTAGGAAGATTGCTAGAACTTGCAGTTTCTCCGGAAGATACCAACCATGGACTCTGCCAAGAATTAACTATTTCCTATGCAGGTATGCTGGGGCAGCCATAAGTCTGAAGTTAGGGACTAGGGATGTTAGAAAATGTTCGCTCTTTATCTTGGTCTGTCGATTTACGCTGTCATTATGTTAATTTATTCTTCAAGTAAAGTATCTGAAACTTTGCCTTTGCTTGGTTTGAAGTTACTAAAGGGGTGCAATACAAGTAAGCAGCACATATAGTCTACAGCCAGGGTCACTAAAGACATTGGAGTATGAAGACAGAGGAACAAAGAGTTCATATAGTGTGAAGTACAAGCAAGTGGTTACCAAGTGTAACAAAGGTTTCTCTAGCAGCTTGATGTTAAGCGTGTACATGTGGCAGGTGAGAAAGGCTCTTGCAGTGAGGGAGATATTGCTGGAACTCCTTCAGCAGCAATCTGTCTCCCATAGCAACGGGAGAAGATCTGCACCTCTGAGGCCCTTAACCTATGTACAGGTACGAAAGACAAAGAGTTAAGTGACATGCATGGAGTCTGCGCTAGGTGCACAGCAGGACCCCATACTGTTACTGGGAGTGAGGTAGCGGTGATATACTGGACAAGTGGACAGATGGAGAGGGCATTGGCTCTGCATGTCTCTCCTAAATACAAGTGACCATAGTGATGAAGAGTACATCAAGAGAATTTATTAGAGTTTGTTCATATTTAGTCATCTGTCTGGGTCGTGAGCATGGCTCAAGTAAAGGTACCCCATGTGTACTGCACCGACCCTGTACAAAGTACCTAGCATAACCCAGAAGAACCCACCCCGCTTGGCTTGGTGCCCAACGAGGCGGAAAACACGAAGGATGTGACAATCACCCTGTCACCCTGGCCTGCCCACACACAGCCTTCTTTAACCTACATAATAGAAGAATTATCCCAAAAAGCGTCAGATACATTTTTTCTCAACGATTTTTAAGCGATGACAGAACCTCTATCTGTCCTCCATTTTCTTAGGACTTATGATGGTGTAAACCTAATATTGACAGTCAGCTTTGCAGGACTGCTGTGAGAACAAATGACAACAAGGCTCCTGGAAGAAGCTACTATCAATCGAGTGCTTTGATATTCCCCATAGGGTAGTTCTGTCTTTGATGTAGCCCAGGAGGAACAAAGGAAGAACTTGGATTGGATCACTAGGGGTGAGCTTCGTCTGCTCCAAGAGTGCTCCGAGATGCTGGAATGGGCTTGGCCACAGCAGAAAGTCTGGTGGCTCATCCAGGAGGTTTGTATGCTGCAACTGCTCTATAGTAAGAGTTCCAATTAAACTTAAAGGTTTTTTTCATTATTGACTCTAAGTAGGATTTGGAGCTTGCATATGGGTCAAATAAATTCTGCTAAATCTTTTAAAAGTGACTGGTGCCCAATTGCTCACACCCCACAAAAAGTCAAGAGCCTGAAATGTCAGGTCAGAGCCTCTAGGGAAGGGGTCTCCAAACTTTTTAGACAAAGGGCTAATTTACTGTCTTTCAGGCTTTAAGGGGGCCTCTATGGAGTAAACAGTACCACATCATTGGTTTTAACAGGAGGAATAGTGCCCTATTGTTGAGTCTAGCATGAGGAATAGTGCCCCATGGTTGGTATTTGTGGGAGGAATAGTGCCCCATCATTGGTCTTAGCAGGAGAAATAATGCCCCATCGATGGTGTCAGTGGGAGGAATGGAGCCTCATCATTAATGTCAGTGGGAGGAATAGTGCCGTGATAAGGAGGGTGACTGTAATTACTACTCCGAGGTAAGG
>BLSH010323185.1:397289-409643 GCA_018402905.1 Glandirana rugosa | reverse complement strand
AATGGCATTTTAGGAAAAGAGACTCAAGTGACTGTCTGCGTCGGAAGAATACTGTGTACCCCAATACGAGTAGGATGATCCTCATCTGATCCGTTTTTGTTTGTTTTCGCATCCAACCGGGGAGGGTCCCCCGGCAGGAGTGGAGTCGTATATTAGGGGGACGAGACGTATCGTGTAGTCAAGCATTGTTCGACATGTTTTGGTTGCGTCTCCCCACCCACGACGCAGACAGTCACTTGAGTCTCTTTTCCTAAAATGTCATTCAATATGTTTTTTAGGTAAAAAGAGAAGGCAAGTGACTGTCTGTGTCGGAAGAATACTGTGTACCCCTGCAGGGTTTACACGTTTACTAAGTTTTACAAAGTTGATGTTGTAGCATCCTCGGATGCTGCTTTTGGCCGCAAGGTATTACAAGCTGCAGTTTAGGCGCGGTTAGCGCCGCCTGAGAGGGTGTCTTTCTGTTGGGTACATTTGTTATGGTTTGCCCACCCCTCTTGATTGGCAAAGCTTTGGGACGTCCCCATGTGTCATAAGAAGGCTGTGTCTGTCAGTGAACGGAAGAGAAAAATGGATTTTTTGTATAACTTACTGTAAAATCCTTTTCTCTGAGTTCACTGACAGACGCAGCACCCACCCCTCTGCGTTGGTTTTGTACAGCTTGTTACGAACTGATGTGCTATGCAGAGCAGGGGGATTATATGCTGAGGTGAGGACGGCCCCCTGGGAGGGGCCAACCTACGCTTTTGTTTGTTTTTGCCTAGTCTACTCCTAGTAGGATGAGCATAACCCCATGTGTCATAAGAAGGCTGCGTCTGTCAGTGAACTCAGAGAAAAGGATTTTACGGTAAGTTATACAAAAAATCAATTTTTTTCGGGTAGCAGGTTTTGCTATGCGGCCAGCTCTGGCCTCAGCAATGTCAGCGCAGTTTCTTTTTGAGTGCCTCTCCTCAGTGTGCAAAAATTGGCGTTGCAATTGTGCGAGGAATGAGTTGCATAAGGTGCAACTCCATTATCTGTGCGACTCCCTGCTGGACATCATGCCCATGCTGTCAAAAATTTCAGCTTTTGCAATAATCATCAGACGGGTGTTGTGGCTGAGATCTTGGTCGGGTGATCAGGCGTCTAAGAAGCGCCTCACTGACCTTACCTTCCAGGGGGGTCGTTTGTTTGGACCACAGCTGGACGAAATCATTAAAGATTTCATGGGGGGGAAGAGTCTCTTTCTTCCGGAACCCAAACGGCGGGACTTTTGCAGACGTCAGGGCCCCTCTTTTTCTGAGCAGAAAAAGTATTTTCGTGCCTCCGGTACAGCCGGGGCAGGTTCCAAGTCCGGTAGGGCCCCGGCTGGGTCTGGTAAGAGAACCTGGCAACGTAAGCCCGGTAAAGCGGAGGATAAGCCCTCCTCAGCGTGACGGGTTGCCCCCGCCCATATCTCGGGTGGGGGGCCGGTTATTGGAGTTTGCAGACTGCTGGACAGCTCACATCTCCGATCGGTGGGTCCTGGATGTGGTGTCCACCGGATAGAGTTCAAAGCTCTGCCCCCAGACAGGTTCTTTCCCTCAAACCTAAGACTTCCGCAGGGGCGTCTGGAGGAACTGTTCAACACGGTCCAGTCCCTCGCGGACATGGGCATAGTGGTGCCAGTTCCACTGGAGGAGAGGTTCTGCGGTTTTTACTCAAACCTCTTTGTGGTGCCCAAAAAGGGCGGGGTCAGGCCGATTCTGGATCTCAAAGCTCTGAACTGCTTTGTTAAGGCACAAAAGTTCAAGATGGAGTCCATTCGCTCGGTCGTTGCCGCCCTGCATCAAGGGGAATTCTTGGCATCCCTGGACATCAGGGACGCCTATCTGCACGTTCCCATCTGCCAAAAACACCAGCGTTTTATGCGTTTCGCAGTGGGAGACCTGCACTACCAGTTTGTGGCCCTACCGTTCGGTCTGGCCTCGGCTCCCAGGGTGTTCACCAAGGTGTTGGCACCGGTCCTAGCACTGCTAAGACAGAGAGGTATCGCAGTGGTAGCGTACCTCGACGACCTGCTCTTGAGGGCGGAGTCAGTAGTGTCCTTGGAGGAGGATGTGAGAATCACGGCTTCTACACTAAGGGACTTCGGTTGGCTCCTCTACCTGCAAAAGTCCTCGCTAGCCCCCTCATGTCGCCTGGAGTACCTCGGTCTGATTCTAGACATGGTGCAGGTGAGGGTGTTCTTGCCTCCCAACAAACTATTGGGGCTGCAAGCGGCGGTTTGGACCCTGCTGTCGCACCGGAGGTCCTCCCTAAGGTTCTGCATGCGGGTGTTGGGACTCATGGTTTCGTCCTTCGAGGCGATGCCTTACGCCCAGAGTCACACTCGGCTCCTGCAGAAGGCGATTCTGTCAAGGTGGGACAAATCTCCCCTTTCTTTGGACAGACTGATCCGTTTGGACCACCAGGCCAGGGGATCACTGACTTGTTGGCTCCAGGCTCCAGCACTGACTCTGGGAAAGTCCTTTTTTCCCCTCAACTGGTCGATTGTAACAACCGATGCCAGCCTGACGGGCTGGGGAGGGGTGTTGGGTCAGTTGTCTGCTCAGGGCCGTTGGTCAGATCTGGAAGATCGACTTCCGATAAATGTGTTGGAACTGAGAGCGATCAGGCTTTGCTTGTCCCATTGGTCGACAAGGCTGCATGGCCTCCCTGTCCGGGTTCAGTCGGACAATGCCACATCTGTGGCGTATGTGAACCATCAAGGAGGGACAAGGAGTTCCGCGGCAGCTGCAGAGGCTGCTCTGATTCTCCGCTGGGCGGAACAACATGTTCCGGCGCTCTCCGCAATTTACATTCCGGGAATGGAGAACTGGCAGGCGGACTTTCTCAGTCGCCAGACACTGGACCAGGGGGAATGGTCCCTGCATCCGGAGGTGTTTCGCCAGATTTGCTGCAAGTGGGGCACACCAGAGGTAGACCTCATGGCGTCCAGGTTCAATCACAAGGTCGAGACCTTCGTGTGCAGAACAAGAGATCCGTTGGCGGTCGCCACGGATGCGCTGGTGGCTCCTTGGGGTCGGTATCGGTTAATATACCTCTTCCCTCCCCTGAAGCTGTTGCCTCGGGTTCTGCGCAGGATAGCTGCGGAGGGTATTCCGACAATCCTGGTCGCTCCCAATTGGCCTCGGCGCACTTGGTACACCGATCTGGTTCGGATGGTGGCGGACGCCCCTTGGCGGCTTCCGCTTCGTGAAGACCTGCTGTCACAAGGTCCCATCTTGCACCCTGCTTTACCCTCGCTGGCTTTGACGGCTTGGCTATTGAGGCCCAGGTATTAAGGGATCGGGTAGTCGCTGACTCTGTAATCCCTACTATGCTTAAGGCACGTAAGTGCGCTTCGTGCAAAATTTATCACAGGACCTGGAAGGCCTATATTGCATGGTGCGAAGCGGGGGGTTGGAACCCTCGCTCTTATTTGGTGTCCAGGGTGCTGACTTTTCTGCAACAGGGACTGGACAAGAGCCTGGCATTGAGTACGCTCAAGGGCCAAATTTCGGCCTTAGCGGGCCTTTTTCAGAGACCTTTGGCTTCCCATTCGCTGATCCGCACATTTGTACAGGGTGTACGTCATGTGGCTCCCCAGTTTCGGCCGCCTCTGGCACCGTGGGATTTGAATCTGGTGCTCTCTGTTTTACAGAAACCACCGTATGAGATTAGGGACATTCCATTGTCCCTTTTGTCGCAGAAGGTTGCCTTCTTAGTGGCTGTCACATCCGCGCGGCGGGTGTCGGAATTGGCTGCCTTGTCCTGCAAGTCCCCGTACTTGATTCTTCATAATGACAAGGCGGTGTTGCGACTTCCACCTTCTTTCCTTCCGAAGGTGGTCTCCTTTTCATTTGAATGAAGATATTGTCCTTCCTTCATTATGTCCTCACCCAAAACATCCTAAAGAATTTGAGTTACTCTTTGGATGTGGTGGGGGCCCTGTGGGTTTATTTGAGTGCTACAGCTTCCTTTCGGAAGTCTGACTCGTTTGTGTTACCCGGGGGCTCCAAAAAGGGTTCGGCAGCCTCGTCGGCTACCATTTCCCGTTTGATTAGACAGACCGCGACCCATGCGTATGAGCTTCGGGGCAAGGTTCCCCCTTTTCCGGTCACGGCTCATTCCACCAGGTCGGTCAGTACCTCCTGGGCGTTCAGGCACCAGGCTTCGGTGTCTCACGTGTGCAAAGCGGCCACTTGGGTCTCAGTGCACACGTTTACTAAGTTTTACAAAGTTGATGTGTCAGCATCTGCGGATGCTGCTTTTGGCCGCAAAGTTTTGCGAGCAGTGGTGTGAGTGCGTCTGGCGCTCCCTGAGAGGGTTCTGTTGGGTACAGTTGTTGTTGCTGTTTGCCCACCCCTCTAGTTTTTTGGCACTGCTTTGGGACGTCCCCACGTGTCATTTAAGTAGAGCTGCGTCTGTCAGTGAACGTAAGAGAAAAAGGGATTTTATTATAACTTACCGTAAAATCCTTTTCTCTGAGTTCACTGACAGACGCAGCTCCCACCCCTCTGGTTTTTTGTTGCACTGCTTGTGACAAACTGAATGCTATTGGCCAACAGGGGGTTTTATAGACTCAGGTGAGGACGGCCCCCATGGGAGGGGCCAGCCTATCCCTGATGCTTTTGCATCTGTTTTGCTTAGTCACTCCTGATATGACGACATAAAACCCACGTGTCATTTAAGAAGAGCTGCGTCTGTAATTGAACTCGGAGAAAAGGATTTTACGGTAAGTTATAATAAAATCCCTTTTTTTTTTCCTGTGCTGGGATCCCCATTGAGGTATTTGTAGATCACTATCATGTTCCCCCTCAAGTGCCTCTTCTCCAGCAAGAATAAATTTAGTGTTTGCGGTTGTTCCTCATAATAGGGTGGCCAGCACAAGAGATACACTTATATTGACATTGGGTCAAAAGTCAGAGGACTAGCTATACATCTGTCCCAAATTTTTATGAAATGTTTTGGCTCTTTTTCTAGTCTCAAACGTGAGTTTATACAATGGTAAAGGGTCGTTTATTTGTTTCAGCCTCAGGGATTTTGTTGGGGACTGTGAACCCTTCCATGATAGTAAAATGGACTTCTTTGCTTAGAAATTTAAGACGTGGAGTAATCTTTTAGCATGAGAGGGGATAGGTAGGTCACCAAAAATTCCCAAAAGGCAGTTCTTGGGGTTTACAATGTTTGGCAGGCTTAGTGCGGAGGAGATAAAGAAACCTATACCTTTCCAGAAGTCTTGGACCATGGGGCAAATCCAGAAGCAATGTCGGCAGTTTGGCCACCACTTCTAAAACACTCAGCTAAGAGGGATAACCTAATTTTATGTAGCTTGGCAGGGTTAAGATGGGAGTGGTTAAAGACCTTAAGTTGTATAATACGATCTCGGAAGGTTATGACTGAGGACTTGTAGGTGACGCTAAATTCAAACCAATTGGCCTCTGTAAGGTGAATGTCTTGAGAGATCCACTTTATCTGAGCAATCCGGAATTTAGGGTTACAACCTGTGGTGAGGACAGCATAATATGTGGAGATAAGTTTGGTATGATTTAGGTGTCTTAACATTTGCTCCAGTGACGTTACTTTAATAGGATTGTCCAGGGGACCAAATTGCGCATGAAATCGCATGCCTGAGTTGATAATAAAATGGATAGATGCGTGGCAGGTCAAAATCCATGCGCAACTGGTAGAAGGACTTGTCAAGAAATGTCAAAAGTATTTAATCCCATTAGAATAATACCGCTGTGGGTCAGGTAGAGATCATAATTCTTGCAAATTAGTGTTGAACCACAAGGCATTATTGGGGGATGTCAACCACGAGTCTTTGGAGATTTTTGTAACCGCTGACTGAAATAGGGAGAGGGAAGTGCTTAGCATTGACGTAACATTATGGAGGTTTTCTAAGGAGGAGGCAATAGCCCCTTCGTTAGTGGTACAGGCATTGGCAGAAGTCTGGGTGTAGCCAGTCATGGATGTGGACCAGTTGGGATACCATGTAATATAGATAGAAATTAGGGAACGTCAGTCCTGCCAGGTGTGTTTGGGGCTGCAGCATCTCAAGAGCCACCCTAAAAGGATGGCCGTTCCATAGGAATGCCGTGCACATCGTGCCAATATGCTTAATGATGGATTTGGGGATTTTGCAAGCGGAATTGGCCATAATGTAGAGCAGCTTAGGCAAATAGATGATTTTAATAACATTGGCCCCTCCCCATGAGGTCCAAGGGCAAATCCATACATTATTTGGTTTGCACCTGCATCTGGGATAGTAGGAGGCACAAATTATTATTATTAATATTGGAAGATAAAAGCAACTGAACCATAACCTCCAAGTATCTAAAGGAAGACACAATTTGTAGTCTGGAGTCCGGGTGAACCAGAGGTGTATCGCAGCTTGACCTAAAGGGAAAAAATTAGATTTCTCAATCATTCATTGACGGTCGCAGCCTCTATTCTTGACATGTGGTGTTTATGTACCTTTCACTAGGAGTGGACTAGGCAGAACGTAGTTCAGCTCAAAGCAGACACAACCCCTCCCAGGGGGCAGTCATCACTTGGCATAACCCCTCCTGCCCTTCTCAGCAACTCAGTTTTTTCTGCCTAGTGCAAGGAGTAGGACCTGGCTCCCTGCTGGGATATGTGGTTCCCCATTCTTTTTTTTTTTTTTTTCTTTTTTCTTTTTCTCAAGATTTCTGATGAAGACTGCAATCAAGTAGCCCGCTGGGTGACAGGCTGGATATCCTAGATCCAGGGAGTCTCCCCAGCGCGGCCAACGGATACAAGCTGACCCTTAGCTACACGCGGGGTCGGCCTCGTTCCGTGCAGGGCGGCCGGTGGGTTAAACGTCCCTCCAGCACACCTAGGACTGGGCCCCCAGAGTCCGCGTCACGGGTGATGCGTGGCCAGCAGCTCCCCCCGAACCGGCGGGGTGGCAGGTCTGCTTCAGGTGGCTACCCACTGCGCCCGTCCAGAGTGGTGAGTATGCTTCTCCCCCCCCCCCCCCCCCTTTCCGCGGGTATAGATGGCTGATCCTGCCTACCCTCCAGTATTGCCCCCCCTGGCTGTAGCATCTTCCTGCCTGGCTGCGTTCCTCCAGATGGGCTGCGATCGGCATGTTAGTCAGGGCTGCCATTTTCCTGTAGCCGGCCGTGTGCTGTGCACGCCCGCCATTTTCCCGTAGCCGGCCGCGTGTGTATCATGGCCGCCATTTTGTGGTAGCCGGCCGCTCTGTTTGGCCTCTAGTGCATACGATGGTGGACCCGCCTGTGGCCCACCTGAACAAAGCGACCACCATGGGGCCGGCGCTGGCTTCGGCTCTGATGGCACAGGCGCTTACGGAATGGGCCATCGTGCACCGGGCTTTGGAAGATCTCCAGGCCCCTCCGGAACCTGGGCAGATGGCGGACCAGCTGATTCAGGGCCTTGAGTACCTCTGTGATGCGTCCCTCGACATGGCTCCCATGCTGTCAAAACTGTCCATGTTTGCAATCGTCATTAGACGTTTGCTGTGGCTTAGATGTTGGTCAGGAGACCAGGCGTCAAAGAAGGGCTTGGCAGACCTGCCGTTTTGAAGGTGGCCGTCTCTTTGGAGCTTCCTTGGATGAGATTATCAAGGATTACACTGGAGGGAAGAGTACTTTCCTCCCGGAGCCTAGACGGGGCAAGGAGCCCCGGCGTAGGGTGGGCCCTTCCTTCCCTACTCAAGAGGGTTTTTTGTGCACCACGTGCCTCGAACAAGGTCTCTCAGCCCGCCAAGGCCCCCGCGGGGGGCCAGAAGCGTCCCTGGCAGTGTAAGGCCGAGAAGGCGGAGAAGTCCTCCTCCACATGATGGGTCGCCCCCACCCGTGGTTCAGGTGGGGGGGTGGTTCGCGGTCCGGTGGACCTCTCGCATCTCAGATCTCTGGGTGCGTGAGGTGGTTTTCTCCGGGTACAAGATAGTTCTGCACCCAGCCCCCGGACAGGTTCTTTGCCTCCAATCTGAGGCTTCCCCCGGGGCGACGGCAGGCCCTGTTTGGGGCCGTGCAAGTCCTGCTCCATCAGGGGGTGATTGTTCCGGTCCCTTTGGTGGAACGTTTTCCGTGGTTTTTATTCAAATCTTTTTGTGGTTCCGAAAAATATGGGGTCAGGCCTGTCTTGGACCTGAAGGCTCTCAACTTCTTTGTGAGGGCGCTGAAATTCAGAATGGAATCTGTCCGCTCTGTGGTGGCGGCGCTTCGTCAGGGAGACTTCTTGGCCTCCTTAGACATCAAGGACGCGTATCTGCACGTACCCATATGTGCGCGCCACCAGCACTTTCTGCGCTTTGTGGTAGGGGATCTCCACTACCAGTTTGTGGCCCTTCCATTCGGTCTGGCCTCAGCCCCGCGGGTCTTCACCAAGCTTCTAGCCACAGTGCTGGCTCTGCAGAGGGGCATAGTGGTGGCATATCTCGACGACCTCCTCCTGCGGGCGGAGTCGGCCTCAGCCTTGAAGGACAGTGTGGACATCACCCTCGGTTTCCTGCGGGACTACGGCTGGGTGTTTCTTCCTGCCACCAAGATCTTGATGCTCCAAGTTGCGGTGTGGACCCTGCTGTCCCAGCGGTGGTCCTCTCTCTCAGATTTTGCATGAGGGTGTTGGGGCTGATGGTCTCCACCTTCGAGGCGGTGCCCTATGCCCATAGTCACACCCGGTCCCTGCAGCAGGCAATCCTGCTGCGGTGGGACAAGTCCCCGCTATCCGTGTGATCAGTTTGGATCACCGGACTCTAGGTTCCCTTGCCTGGTGGCTGCGGGCCTTGGGGCTGGGGAAGTAGTTTCTTCCCGTGGACTGGACGGTGCTCACGACTGATGTCAGCCTATACGGCTGGGGGAGGGGACCTGGTGCGGTTGTCGACCCAGGGCCGCTGATCTCCGGAAGAGTCCCGCCTCCCGATCAATGTGCTGGAACTTCGAGCAACCAGGCTTTGCCTCTCCCACTGGTCGGGGAGGTTGCACGGGCGTCCTGTTTGGGACCAATCAGACAACGCCATGGCTGTGGCTTGCGTGAACCATTAGGGCCGAACGAGAAGCGCGGCAGCGGCGTCAGAAGTAGCCCACATTCTGCGGTGGGCAGAGCTTCACGTGCCGGCAATCTCCGCCGTTCACATCCCGGGCATCGAGAATTGGCAGGTGGACTACCTCAGTTGCCAGAGGCTGGATCAGGGAGAGTGGTCCCTGCACCCGGAGGTGTTCCGCCAGATTTGTCAATGGTGGGGTACACCAGACGTGGACCTCCTGGCGTCCCGGCTCAACCGGAAGGTGCAGAACAAGAGATCCGCTGGCAGACGCGGCGGATGCCCTCGTGGCTCCGTGGTCCCGGTACCGATTGCTCTATGCATTCCCTCCACTTCCGCTACTGCCGCGCCTGCTGCGCAGGATAGGAGGCGGAAGGGATCTCAACCATTCTGGTAGCTCCAGATTGACCTCGGCGTCCTTGGTGCACCGACGTGGTGTGGATGGTAAATGTTCCCTAGTGGCTCCCGCTTCGCAAGGACCTACTTTCACAGGGACCCATCTTGCACCCTGCTTTACCCTTGCTGGCTTTAACGGCTTGGCTATTGCGTCCCAGGTGTTAAAAGATAGGGGACTCTCTGAGTCTGTCATTCCCACTATGCTCAAGGCGCGTAAGGCCACTTCGCATAAGATCTATCGCCGCACCTGGAAGGCCTACGTTGCCTGGTGCGAGGCGGGGGGATGGGAACCCCCATTCTTTTTCGGTGGCTCGGGTGCTGGCCTTTCTTCAGCAAGCCTAGATCACAAGTTGGCATTGATCACGCTTAAGGGGCAGACTTCTGCCCTGGCAATTCTTTTTCAGCGTCCCTTGGCGACGCATTCCTTGATCCGTACCTTTGTCCAGGGGGTCAGTCATGTCACTCCCCAGGTATGGTCGCCTTTGGCGCCTTGGGACCTTAATCTGGTCCTTTCAGTGCTTCAGAAGCCGCCTTTCGAAAATATCAGGAAAGTTTCCCTGCAGCTACTTTCGCAGAAAGTGGCCTTCCTGGTGGCGATTACATCTGCTAGGCGGGTGTCTGGGCTGGCGGCTCTGTCCTGTAGTACCCTTACTTGGTCCTACATAGGGACAAGGCGGTTTTGCGCCCTTCTCCTTCCTTCTTACCGAAGGTGGTCTCTTCTTTTCACATCAATGAAGACATTGTCCTCCCTTCGATGTGTCCACGCCCTTCTCATCCTAAGGAACTTGCTTTGCACTCTGGATGTGGTTAGGGCTCTGCGGGTGTATTTGGCAGCCACGGCCTCGTTTCGGAGGTCCAATACGCTTTTTGTCGCGATGGATGGCCCGCGCAAGGGGATGGCGGCCTCGTCGGCCAACATTTCCCGTTGGATACGACAGACGGTGACCCGTGCGTATGCTGTTCGTGCCCAGGAGCCCCCCTTTCCAGTCACGGCTCACTCTACAGGGTGATTAGTACTTCCTGGGCTTTCCGACACCAGGCGTAGGTTTCTCAGGTGTGCTAGGCGGCCACTTGGTCCTCGGTGCACACTTTTTATAAGTTTTACAGAGTTGATGTTGCAGCGTCTTCCGATGCTGCTTTTGGCTGCAAGGTTTTGCAGGCGGTGGTATGAGGCGTGTCTGGCACCTCCCGGAGAACTCCTTTGTTGGGTACTGTTGTTACCCACCCCCTCGTTGTGACACTGCTTTGGGACATCCCCACATGTCAAGAATAGAGGCTGTATCCGTCAATGAACGATTGAGAAAATTGGATTTTTGGATTTACTGTAAAATCCTTTTCTCTGAGTTCATTGATGGACACAGCACCCCCCCTCTTTTGTTGAGTTTGTACTGCTTGTTATGAACTGAGTTGCTGAGCAGGACAGGAGGGGTTATGCCAAGTGAGGACTGCCCCCTGGGAGGGGCTGTCTGCTTTGAGCTGAACTACGTTCTGCCTAGTCCACTCCTAGTGAAAGGTGCATAAACCCCACATGTCAAGAATAGAGGCTGCGTCCGTCAATGAACTCAGAGAAAAGGATTTTATGGTAAGTCAAAAAAGCCTATTTTCTCCCAATTCACCTGGAAGCCAGAGTAGTCGCCAAAGGTGTTAACTTCGGCCAGAAGAGTTTTTAGGGAATCAGAGGTGGCGGTCAGGTAGACTAAGGTGTCATCCGCGTAGAGTGAAATACGCTCCTCTTTAGTGCCAATAGGGAGACCCCTAATTAAAGGGGAACAATGGATATATACAGCAAGGGACTCCGTAGCTAGGGCAAATAGGAGGGGCGACAGTGGACACCCCTGGTTATTGAGAAGGCATCAGTAACGTGAATTAACTTTGGATTTGGGCCAGTGGTGATGTGTAGAGAAGTCTTATTCAAGGTATAATACGAGGGCTGAATATGTAAAGCTGTAACACTTGGTACAAGTAGGGCCATTCTACACTATCAAAGGCCTTACATGTATCTAGGGACTTGATAGCACGAGTGGAGGAACAATCATGGGGATACTGTAGATTATGGAACAGCCTACGAATATTCATCCTAGTTGTCAGGACACCTGGGGCCAGGTGACAGATGCGCACCGCTAAGGTTGCAAAGTGCATCGCTAAGGTTGTGGCTCTATAGCTGACTGCTGCTAATGAGCTCTGGCTGGCACGGGAAGACTGCCCCTGGAGCACTGACCCTGAAACACAGGGAGCTATTGCATCGGTTTCCCCAGGGCGCGGAGTTTAAGAGCCCGTAGGTATTCACCAGAGCCTCTGGTGGTGGGGATGGAATTGGCTGAAACTGGATCCAGGTTACGGCCCCCGGAGTCCCCTAGCTCACGCTCGGCTGGCTACAGGTGGAAGAGAGGAAACAGCGCAGGAACAGCAAGGATAGTCTGCGGCTTAGCCAAAGGTCAGGGTCACAAGCAGACAGGGACAAACGGAAGTGCGCGCCAAGGTCGGGGTATCAAGCAGACAGGAGAAACAGAGAACAAGCTGAAGGTCGGGGTATCAATTAGGCAGGGATAGTTAGAACAAGCCAAAAGTCGGCTTTGCAGCACATAGTCTTAAATAGTGTTTCCTTAATTGGAGATTGGGGTGAAGTTCACTGAGAGGAGATTACTTAGCCCACAGGTGGTGATGAGGTAAGGAAACAGACAGGACATGAATGTTACTATGGGTTCATGACACTAGTGGACCGGCCAGGTATGAAGCCTCCCTGATTGCTCCTGACCAATTTCGCAACCACAGTGTTTAGAAGGTTGTTCAACACTTTAGCTACAATCTTAACATCCACATTAATGAGAGAAATCGTCCGATAGAGATCGTATTTAAGAGGACCTTTACGAGGTTTTAATAACCGAATAATCAGAGCCTCTCACATGGGGGGGGGGGGGGGGGGG
>BLSH010323185.1:380977-397279 GCA_018402905.1 Glandirana rugosa | reverse complement strand
GATTTAGACTTCTAGGGCTTTATTATTAGGTATGAAGAAGAAATGTTCATATTAAATATCGGAATCAGGTATACCACTCGGCTGGGAAGCCATCCAGGCCTGGTGTCTTATGTGCTGGTAGCTGAGAAATGGCCAGGACGTGCTCTTCAACAGAAAGGTGCCTCCAGTTCCTCATGTGTATCAATTGACGAAGATGGAACAGATATTTGTGCCAGGTACTCATTCAATTGGGGTTCAGAGTATTGTACTCTAGTGGCATAGAGGTCTTTATAAAAGGATAGAAATGCCTCCACAATATTAAGAGGGGCGTTAGTAATCTGACCTTAAGGATTCAAGATTTGGGGAATAGATATAGGGGAGTATTCTGGTCTAGTTAAATAGGCCAGTAGACGACCAGCCTTATTTCCATATTCAAATGTTTTTTGAGCGGTGTGTAGCATTTGTTTTTGTGAGGTCCAGCAAGCAAAGCTCATATTTTCTGCGTCTATGTAACTACGTGTCCTGGGTGGCAGGTTTAGGGTTTTGGACAGAAGCGGATTCCCCCACTAGCATGGCAGTTTCTGGTTCCTTTGTATGCTGTTTGGTATTCTTGCACAAAGCACCTGTAATCAGGGCTGGACTGGGACCAGAATTTGGCCCTGGACTTCATCCAGACCGGCCCACTTTAATTTTGCAAACACGCACAAAAACACTATATATATTATACGCAACTGCACAAAAAAACATAAGTAAAAACATTCCACTGCAAGTATAAACAACTTTTTTTTTTAAACTCTTTATTTAGAGAAAAAGATGCATTCCAAGATTACAGATGCCTGATGTGCTGAGTGCGGATGGGATGGCTCATGGCTGAATATGGAGTGAGGGATCCTCCTCCCTTCAAGAAGTAGTACCGTGCAACCCAGGGCACCCGCTCCTTCATTGAACCGGCCCGGCCCTGCTTTAGACAGTACAGCCAGCGTGCTCAAAGTAATGGCTGCACGGTTCACACAGCCTTTACTTTGACAGGCTGTTTGTCACTGAACCAGCCCACTGAGCCATCAGCTCACTGGGAAACTCCCGGTAGTCCCGATGGCCAGTACGTACCTGCCTGTAATTGACACAAAAGTGCCCCGCAGCATTGTTTTAAAAGCCTATTACTCTGTCAGTGGGTCAATTGCGCCCAAGTTTATTTTCCAATAGTTGACAATATCTTGCTTGCATTCCCCCTGTACCACCTCATCCTTCAGGCGCCAGACAGCGGGATCCGAGCTCGGGAGTAGAAGGTTGACAGAGAGGGGCACATTATCAGACAAACCTCTAGGCAAATAGGACATATTCAAGACTATAATATGTGTAACATCTGAGGCAAACGTCATGTCCATGCGAGGCATAGTGTGGAAGATTTAGAATGGCAGGAGTACTGACATCCGAATGCTTCCACCGCCATATCTCAGTAAGACCGTACACCTGTATCCAATCGGTAAATGAAGAGCAGGATCCACCACCACCTCCCAAGTGGTCCATAGCCGGGTTCAAAACAATATTGAAGTCATCCATGTAGAGATGGGGGCCCGGGGGCCTTGACAGGAGCATAAGGGACAATTTGGAGAGGTCTGGGGAGAACGGTGAAGAAATATAAACATTTATCAGTGTGAATATATATATATATTTTTTGTAAGGCAAGTATAACAAATCTCCCGTCCGGATCTGTCTTGACCTGCAGAATCTCAGCTGGAAGGGACTTGGCCAATAAAATAGAGACCCCTCTAGAGTAGGTCGTTTGGGGAGCATGAAATGAGTCACCCAGCCAGGGACGTTTAAGGGCCCGCATTTTCGCGCCAATGAGGTGTGTTTCCTGAAGACAGATTACATGGGGTTTGTTTTTTCCAAAAAGAAAAGGCCAGGGACCGCTTCTGGGGTGAACCCATGATTCTTAACAACCTGAACATACTAAGCCAATCAATGTATAAAAGCTATAGGAAGGATGTAGAGCATGAATAAAACCTTGCAGGCCATGCCGCCCATAGCATATATAGGTAAGAGCGTGTGAGATGAAATTTACCAGAAAAGTTAAGGTAACAAAATGATTATATATAAAAAAACCAAAAAGGCAGAAATCCAGCCATAAGCAACATCAGAGGCTGGAAAATGTCCAGGAAAAATACCCTGCTCAACCATCCCTGCTCAACCATCCCAAACATAGCAAGCCTTAGAACCCTTAATGAAAATACTCAACCGAAGTTCAAAACGTCCCGTGGTCTCGCCACAAACTGATATGGGGGTTGTACTGAATCTGAAAGGCTCCTGGTAATGGAAGAAATGTCCTTGCGGAGGATGGGATTTCATTTAAAAAAGAAAAAAAGGCGCAGAGTGACAGCAGCCCACGAGGCACTCTGGGAAGTGGGCCCGTAACAGTTACATGGACAGCAGGCTTAAGGCCTAAATCCGGACACAGTGGGGCAATATTCCAGCAGGGCAGGGGAGAGGAGCATCAGCCTGTCCAGGTGTATGGAAATGACCAGGATATGAACCGTATTCACAGGCAGGGTAGCCTCCATATGCAGAACGGTAAAGCACAGAATCTTCTGCAGAGGGTCAGAGAGAAATTATAAGTTCCGGTAGTTGGATTAGTTACATCTCTGTCTAGGTGCAGCTCCAAAGCGATCATTCATCCAAGCCATAGCTTCTTTCGGGTTCATGTAGAAGTGAGCTTTACTATCTTGAATAATGCGCAACTTAGCAGGGAAGAGCATAGTGTACTGTAGGCCTTCAGTACACAGGCGATCTTTCAAAGCCGCAAAGGAGGTGCATTGGTGTTGGACTTCAGCCGAGTAGTCAGGATAGACAGGGATGATATTGCCATTATATTTGAGGGGCCCTTTTTCCCTGGCGAGACGTAAAATCGTGACTTTGTCTTGGAAATTAAGAATCCACGCAATAAGGGAATGGTGGAGGGGCTCCTGAGGAAGGAGGGTGAGGAGTCTTGCGATGTGCTCGTTTGATAACAAAGGTGGATCAAAGGGCATCCTTCCCAAAAACATCTCGTACCCAGGAGTAGAGAAACCGTACAGGGCAAGAACCTTCCGAGCGTTTGGGAAACCCCAAAAAGCGGACATTGTTCCTGCGGGAACGGTTCTCCATGTCATCTAATTAGGCTCAGAGTCACCAGCTCGTCTGTGGCGGTGCGCACCATGGCGGATAAGGGGTGTACTGTATTTTCTAAGGAGCTAATGCGTTCTAAAGCCGCTCCAGTTTTATTGCGCAGGTTCTGCACATCTTGCTTCATTAGGGAAAAGCCAGCATAATATGTGCCAGCGTGGGTTCAGCCTGAGGAGGATCAGTGACATGTCTGTTCTCAGCACAGGGAAGGGAGCTCTGAGATGAGAGGGTCTGCTTGGGTAGAAAAAGCAGCAGGGATTGAGTCGCTCACCCACACTGTAGAGTCCTGTGCAGGGGAAGGAGCAGGCTGCTGTGTCCCTGAAGGCATGGCCAAGGCCTCAGCGCCATCTTGCTGGTAAAACTGAGCGAGTTGCACCACCGCGGATTGGGGCGCGGGTGGACTGCATTTCAACATCATGTTGGTCCAGGAGTGTGCCCACAACTGTGGGGAAGGACACTGTGCTGTTTGGCAGGATATAGGACACAGGTTGACTTCAGGATAGTAGGAGAAGAGCTAGAGCCATGGATCTATGCAGCCACATACTCAGCTATCAAACCACACCCCTTATGCACATGCACTTTAATGACCTCCCAGCCTCAGTTTGTAGGGTTCAATATTGCCTTGGGAAGGCTGTCCACAAGGTTTAGGAGTGTGTCTATGGGAATGTTTGACCATTCTTCCAGAAGCACATTTGTGAGATCAGGCACTGATGTGGACGAGAAGGTCTGGCTCAGTCTCCACTCTTATTCATCCCAAAGGTGTTCTATTGGGTTGAGGTGCTGGCCATTCAAGTTCCTCCACCCCAAACTCGCTCATCCATGTTTCTATAGATCTTGCTTTGTGCACTGGTCCAAACCATTTGGTGGAGGGGAGATTGTGGTGTGGGGTTGTTTTTCAGGGGTTGGGCTTGGCTTGGCCCCTTAGTTGCAGTAAAGGGATCTCTTAAGGTGTCAGTATACCAAGACATTTTGGACAATTTCATGCATGGTCCCTTCCTGTTCCAACATGACTGCGCACCAGTACACAAACAAGGTCCATAAAGACATGGATGAGCAGGTTTGGGGTGAATGATGTTGACCTGCACAGAGTCCTGACCTCTATCCTATAGAACGCACATTTGGGATGAATTAGGGCAGACACTGCGAGCCTTCTCGTTCACATCAGTGCCTGACCTCACAAATGTGCTTTTGGAAGAATGGTCAAACATTCCCATAGAAGCACTCCTAAACCTTGTAGACAGCCTTCCCAGAAGAGTTGAAGCTGTTATATCTGCAAAGGGTTGGCCAACTCAATATTGAACGCTGTGGACTAAGACTGGGATGCCATTAAAGTTTGTGAGGGTAAAAGCAGGCGTTCCAATACTTTTGGTAATAAAATTTATGCACCCTTGGGTCGGAAACAGGTATCTTTTGACCCATCTCTTGAAAAATGTTTTTTTTTTACAAATAAATCCCTGAATTACTCCCCTCTTGAACATTATATTGGGTTCGTCATCGACAAAATATTACAAAATCGAATCTTCTGCTATAGCATGAAAATATTTATGGAAAATTTTGTCTAATGACCTTACTTTGTTGGTTGAACTTAATTATAAGTCAAATTTTAGTCCCTCCCTCCTCCTTTTCTCCCTGAAATAGCAATAAGGAACATGAACTTGCCTTTGCTATTTTTTTTTTTTTTTTTGGACAGCCATTTTTCTTTGGTGTTTTTTATAGAAGTATAATTGACTGATCTAAAATTTGATATGTATTTTGGTGCTTTTTCTTTTAATTAATTTGTATCATATATGATTATAATCCTCTTGTTTTTCTGTCAAGTAATGTCCAGTCGTGAAGACTCGTCGACTGGTGTTCGAACTTGGACATTTTTTGTCACAATATATCTCCTTGGATGTGTTTTATTGTAAAATAATTGAATTTTAAAAGATGGTATGTAATAAAGTATTGGTATTGATTTTGAACATATATACAGTAAATGTCATGTCCAATCAACGTATTTCCATTTCTACTTTTGGTTTGGCTGCTGGATGCCATATTTGGGATGATAACCCTAGAAAGATACTATAAGACACGTGCGGATTAATCCCCATTATTTACAGTTGAAATCTTGCCAAATTGCATTAACTGTGGGAGAGGCTTAAAAGGGCATGGTTAAAGCGGTAGTAAACCCATCCATGTAACAGTTTAAAAACCAGTTACATTTCCAGCACGTGCCGGAAATATAACACTCCCATTGGTTGTCCTCTAAACCAAACTGTCAAACCATCCAATGGCTGGTGTCATAGCTGATCACATGTGCAGCATCATGGCAGTTGTAGATTAAACAGAGGCCAAGATGGCAGCTTCCTTGGCTGAAAAGGATAGGAGGGTTTACTACCACTTTAAGTAAACCCTGAGCCTACTCCACCTATACAAAGGACACATGCCGCAGTCCTTTTACTCACAAGATATGCATTAATGACTGTGCCACAAGGATCTAACAGACTTGTAAAATCCTCAGCACACTTATTTTATAAAAAACAGAACCGTTTCATTACATATGCCTTTCTGCACACAGCCTACCTTAACCACTTTAATACTGGGCACTTTTACCTCCTTCTTGCCCAGGACAATTTTTAGGTTTCAGCGCTGTCACACTTTGAATGACTATTTCACAGTCATGCAACACTGTGCCCATAAGAACTTTTTATAATTTTTTTTTTCACACAAATCAAGCTTTCTTTTGGTGGTATTTAAACACCACTGGGTTTTTTATTTTTTGCTAAATAATTTAACCACTTCCACAAATTTTTTTCTAACAAGTTATTTCTCACACACAGCATATGCATACTTGCAATGACACCCCAAAACACATTCTGCTACTCCTGAATATGGCGATACCCCATGTGTGAGACCTTTACACAGCCTGGCCACATATAAAGGCCTAACATTGAAGTAGCACCTTAAGGCATTCTATGAGCATAAATGACACATCTCATTTCTCAGCCACGTATTACAATTTTGAAGACCTTGGAGCACCAGGACAATGGAATTGCCCAAAAATTACCCCATTTTGGAAAGCAAACACCCGAACGTATAATCTATGAGGCATAATGAGTCTTTTGAATGGTTCATTTTTTCCAGAGGTTTTTGGAAAATGTGGGAAAAAAGTGAAAATGCATTTTTTTAACACAAAGTTGTCCATTTATAAGATATTTCCAACACATAGCATGTACATAGAAAACATGACACCCCAAAACACATTCTGCTACTCCGGAGTATGGCGATACCACATGTGTGAGACTTTTACACAGCCTGGCCACATACACAGGCCCATCATTGAAGTAGCATCTTTAGGCATTCTATGAGCATAAAGTACCCATCTCATTTCTCAACCACCTATTACACTTTTGAAGGCCCTGGAGCACCAGGACAATGGAATTGCCCACAAAATGACCCCATTTTGGAAAGCTAACCCCCCAAAGTATAATCTATGAGGCATAATGAGTCTTTTGAACATGTCATTTTTTTTCCAGAAGTTTTTGGAAAATGTGGGAAAAAAATGAAAATACATTTTTTTTTAATCAAAGCTGTCCATTTATAAGATATTTACAACACATAACATCTACATATCAAAAATGACACCCCAAAATACTTTCTGCTACTCCTGAGTTTGGTGATACCACATGTGTGAGACTTTTACACAGACTAGCCACATACAAAGGCCCAATATCCAAGTAGCACCTCCAGGTGTTCTAGGGACATAAATTACACACACAAATTCCTGCCAACCTCTTACATTGTTGAAAGCCCTTCATATTTCTAACACATAGCATGTACTGTAATACCAATTACAAACCAAAATACATTCTGCTCAGCAAAGGGTAAAGAAAAGATTACCTGCGGTTTAGTGGTGCAGGGGCCCATAGAGTAGAGCATCGGTCCTAGCAGCAGGCAGGAACATGGACAGCAAAACAGACAGCAGGCAACAATACTGTCCATAGTCAGTACAGGTAGAGATATTAGCAGCACAGCCAAAGCATTGGTCCAGGTAGCAGGCAGGGATGTGGTCTGCAGCAGTGAAAGGATTGTCCATGCAGCAGGCAGGAATACTGTCCATAGTGCAGGCAGAGATATGGTCAGTACAGCCATAGTATTGGTCCAGGCAGTAGGCACATGGTCATAAAAAGTCCTGGGTCAGTGCAGGCAGAGATATTGTCAGTACAGCCAAAGTATTTGTCCAGGCAGCAGCCAGGACCATCAAGCTTAGGGTCTCAGGAAAGAATGGGGATAGGGGGACAGGGGTAGAGGCTTCTCCCACCCAATCGCTTTACAGCCTCCGGACACCAGACCCTGTTCTGGAAATTACAAAAAAAAGAAAAAACTGTTTTTCTCAAATCAGAACATCATTCTGGAGGCCCTCACATATGTGAGACGCCTGTGTAGCAGGGTGAAAGATGAGTCCAAGGGGCAGGCAAACACATGGTCAACATTCGAGGTCAGTGCAGGTAAAGGGCAGAAATAGATGGCAGGCAGAGGCATAGTCGATAAACAGGCCAAGGTCAGTTCAGATAGAAGGCAGTGGCATGGTTGGTTGAGGCAACAGGGAACTAATCAGCACAGGAATTTGAAAATGGGGAAATGGCAGTCTACTTGAAATATGGGCTAATAATTTACAAGGGTATGATAGCGTTGGAAGCATTCTCTGTTGCAAAGGCTAGGTTGGGAGGGACATTGGGGACAATGGAAACTAGTGTCTCTCCTAACTCCTCTTTTGCTGCACACCCAACATTTTTTTTGGTGGCGTCTTCCATTTGCCGATGGTGGAATCTTTTCAGAAAAATGATGCTCATGCATTTTGCTGACTCAATCGGAGCAAAGGTTTTCTGGGGGGGGGGGTGCTCGTGGATACAGCAGGGCATTGATGACATCTTCAATAAATTTTAGGAAGATGTTGGATACTTGGTGTTGGGTCGATTTTTGATAAGTGATAAATGAGTTGTACATGGCCAAATGAAAGAGGTAAATAGTGAACGTAAGTAAGTTGCTGACAGACGTAGCCTTCCTTGACATGTGGGTTATATGCAGATCCTACTAGCAGTTAACTAGGCAAAAAGAAAGAAAGCAAGCTGGCCCCTCCCAGGGGGCCGTCCTCTCTCTCCCATATAACCCCCCTGCTCTGCTCAGCATATCAGTTTTAATATGCCTAGTGCAAGGAGTTGACCTGGCTCCCTTATGGGACCTGCGGTTTAGATATTTCAGCTACCACTTTTTTATCTTTTCAAGCTATCTGATGAAGGCTGCTATCAAGAAGCCGGATGGGGCATACAGGATAACTAGCATCCTGCAATTTCCCCAGCACGGCCAACCGATGCGCGCTAGTCCTATGCTGAGGCTGGACCCGCCGCATCGTGCCTGTTCCGTGCGGGCGGCCAGTGGGTGACCCCCACTTACACCCGGTGACCGGACTCTGTGCCTGTCCAGGGACTTGGCCTGCAGCATCCCTTTCCAGATGGGAGGAAGGTCTGCGACCAGGTGGCTACCCGTTACGCCCGTCGGAGTGGTGAGTGACCCCCCTCTTCCCCCCTGGGGTGCGGAGGGGGGGGCGCTGGGCGTACTGTAGCGTTTTTAGGCCGACCAGTGGAGGGTGGTACTGGGCTAGTGTCCCTCTGGGTGTCCTCGCCCCCTCCCCTCCGCTACGCACCCCATTAAAAAAACGCATCTGCGTTTTTGTACCGCCATGCGGCGGTCCGCTGCCATTTTGCGGCCTATCTCCGCCATTTTGCCGTAGCCGCGGCCATTTTGCTGAGGGTTTCCCTCTAGTGCCAGTGGTGGCCATTTTCCTGTAGTCGCGCCTGTACACAGGCTTTTGGCCTCTTGTGGATGGTCTCGGCGGCCATATTGGATGCCCCTGGAGCAGTGTAAAACGTGCTGCTGCCATTTTACTTTCCTTTTTTAGTGGGACAGCGTGGCTGAAGACAAACGGCGCTTCTTTCTGGCAGTCCTGATTTATGCTCTGTGGCACAGAAACGGCAAGTATAGTTGGGCCTTCCCTGGGGTGCGGTAGCAGTGGGTGCAGTCCTCCTGGGGTTTCCCTGGCGTTCTGTGGGGCGGTGGTGGGGCTGCATTGTGGGGGTGTCAGTCCATTCCTTTGCAAAATTTGACTGTCCTTTTTGGTGGTGCGATGGCAGATGATCCTGCAGGCCCTTCTGAGGAGGAGTCAGCGGCAGCGCAGCCTGCGCTGGGGGCACTGGTGTCCTTGGATCAGTTGAGGGCAGTGTTTGGGGAATTTCTTCCCCGGGTGGGGCCGAGCAACGCTCTGGGGGCCCCTAAAAAACGCCCGCCTCCCCCTTGTTCCTCAGGGGACGATTCTGAACCGGAATTGGCTTCGGGGGTCACAGGGACCCCCGTGGAGCTCTCGGAGGGTGAGCTGGTACCCTCAGACAATGAAGAGGACCAGAGGGCCTCAGTTGCGTGCGGAAAAGCTCTGGTATCCGCACTGATTTCTGGTATATGTGCGTCCTTGCGCATATGTTTGCGAGTCTGCTAGGCTGCCCATGTCGCCTAAGGCTTATGCCTATGATACATTTCTGGACCACCTGGTCTATCAGGAATGGCAGCGTCCACAGAATTCCTAAACGCTTCGCTATACGCTATCCTTTTGAGGATCGTTTCATGAAGAAGTGGGCGCCTCCTCCAGTGGCTCGCCTGAACAAGGCGACGACCATTCTGTTGGAAGGGTCCCCCTCTTTTAAGGACCCAGCCGATAGGCGGACGGAGTCAGTGTCCAAGGCACTTTTCCTGTTGGCAGGATCAGCCATGCGGCCGGCCCTGGTGTCTGCCATGGCGGCACAATATCTGTCTGATGGTATGGCAGAGCTGCAAACTGATTTGGACTGCGGAAGGACGCTGGATGCGTCACAAAGGGCAGGACATTTGTTTCAGGGTATTCGGTACCTGTGTGATGCAGCTCTGGACCTGCTTCCCATGTTGTCTAAGATGTCTGTTTTTGCAGTCATTATCAGACGAGGTCTCTGGTTACGGTCGCGGTCGGGTGACCACGCGTCTAAGAAAAGTCTTGCGGACCTTCCCTTTCAGGGTGGCCATCTCTTTGGGCCACAGTTGAATGAAATCAAGGATTTCACGGGTGGGAAGAGTACTTTCCTTCCGGAGCCCAGACGGCGGGACTTCCACCGCAAGCAAGGGCCTGTCTCTTCGGGTCAGAAGAGGTTTTTTCGTGCCCCTGGCACAGCGGGCAAGGGGTCGAGGCCTGGCGCAGGGGCCAGGAAGCGTCCTTGGCAACGCAAGAAGGAAAAGACAGAGGACAAGCCCTCCTCTGCATGATGGGTTGGGGGACGTCTTCTGGGGTTCGCAGACAGGTGGACTGCCCGCATTTCCGACCGGTGGGTGCAGGAAGTGGTGTCCTCCGGGTACAGGATAGAGTTCAGCACTCTACCCCCAGATAGGTTCTTCCCATCGAACTTGAGACTCCCTCAGGGGCGTCGGGAGGCCCTCTTAGGGGCTGTTCAGGCACTCTCTGACCAGGGGGTGATCGCGCCAGTAACTCAGTTGGAGAGGTTTCACGGTTTCTACTCAAACCTATTTGTGGTCCCCAAAAAAGGGAGGGGGGGTCAGGCCAGTTCTGGACCTAAAGGCGCTAAACCACTTTGTGAGAGCGCAAAAATTTCGGATGGAATCCATCCGTTCGGTCGTGGGCCCCCCTGCACTACGGGGTGTTCATGGCGTCTCTGGATATCAGGGACGCGTATCTCCACGTCCCCATTTGTCCCCGGCACCAACGCTTTCTGCGCTTAGTGGTGGGAGGCCCTCACTACCAATTTGTGGCACTTCCCTTCGGTCTGGCCTCAGCTCCCCGGGTGTTCACTAAGCTAGTAGCCCCGGTGCTGGCGCTATTGAGGCAGAGGGGCATTGTGGTGGTAGCGTACCTCGACGACCTGCTCCTGAGAGCGGAGTCTGCTTAGGCTCTGGAGGAGAATGTGGCTATCCCTATAAACTCGTTACAGGACTTCGGCTGGCTGATCAATCTGCAGAAGTCAATGTTGACACCGTCCTGTCGCCTGGAATATCTGGGTCTGATCCTGGACACGGAACAGGCGAAGGTGTTCCTACCTCCAGCGAAGTTGCTGACTGTGCAAGCAGCGGTGCGAACCCTGCTGTCACGCCGGTGGTCTTCCTTGCGGTTTTGTATGCGGGTGTTGGGGCTCATGGTTTCAGCCTTCGAGGCGGTCCCTTACGCCCAGAGTCACACACGGCTACTTCAGCGAGCGATTCTGTCTCGGTGGGACAAGTCCCCACTGTCCCTGGGCCAGGTAGTCAGGTTGGATTCTCAGACCAGAGGGTCGTTGACATGGTGGCTTCGGGCCCCGGTCCTTTCGTTGGGGGAAGTCCTTTCTTCCCCTGAATTAGTCGATAGTCACGACGGACGTCAGCCTATCGGGCTGGGGGGGGTCCTGGGACAGTTGTCTGCGCAGGGCTGTTGGTCAGTGCAGGAAGCTCGCCTTTCCAATCAATGTGCTGGAGCTGAGGGTGATCAGACTCTGCCTCTCCCACTGGACGGTAAGGTTGTGCAGCCTCCCGGTTCGGGTTCAGTCGGACAATGCCACGGCAGTGGCGTATGTGAACCATCAGGGCGGAACGAGGAGCTCGGCAGCAACTGCGGAAGCAGCTCTCATTCTGCGATGGGCAGAACTTCACGTGCCGGCGATCTCCGCCATCTACATTCCGGGCGTACAGAACTGGCAGGCGGACTTCCTCAGTCGCCAGACGCTGGATCAGGGGGGATGGTCCCTACATCCAGAAGTGTTCAGCCAGATTTGCCACAAGTGGGGCACGCCAGATGTGGACCTCATGGCGTCTCGGTTCAATCACAAAGTGGAAAACTGTGTGCAGGACAAGAGATCCGTTGGCGGTCGCCACAGACGCACTGGTAGCGCCTTGGGGTCGGTACCGTCTTCTGTACGCTTATCCTCCCATAAAGCTTCTACCGCGGCTACTGCGCAGTGTGGAAGCGGAGGGGATTCCGGTGATCCTGGTGGCTCCGGATTGGCCTCTGTGTCCGTGGTACGCCGACGTGGTGCGAATGGTGGCAGATGTTCCTTGGCGTCTTCCGCTGCACGAAGATCTGTTGTCTCAGGGACCCATCTTGCACCCTGCTTTACCCTCGCTGGCTTTGACGGCTTGGCTATTGAGTTCCAGGTGCTGAAGGTTTGGGGTGTCTCCGAATCCGTGATCCCCACTGTGCTGAAAGCGCGCAAGTGTACTTCGCGCAAGATTTATCATCGCACCTGGAAGGCTTATATTGCCTGGTGTGAGGGGGAGGGGTCGGAATCCCCGCTCTTATGTTGTGTCCAGGGTCCTGATGTTTTTTGCAGCAGGGCCTGGATAAAAAATTGGCTTTGAGTTCTCTCAAGGGTCAGATTTCGGCTCTGGCGATTCTCTTTCAGCGGCCTTTGGCGTCACGTTCGTTGATTCGGACATTTGTACAAGGTGTGCGCCATGTGGCTCCTCAGGTACGGTCGCTGATGGCACCTTGGGATTGGAATCTGGTGCTTTCTGTGCTGCAGAAGCCACCGTATGAAAAGATCAGGGATATTCCCTTACAACTGTTGTCGCAGAAAGTGGCTTTCTTGGTGGCCATTACATACGCTAGGCGGGTGTCTGAGTTGGCAGCGTTGTCCTGCAAGTCTCCTTACTTGGTCCTTCACAAGGATAAGGCGGTCTTGTGCCCGTTACCTTCGTTTTTACCGAAGGTGGTCTCTTCACATTAATGAAGATATTGTTCTTCCTTCGTTGTGTCCGCATCCTTCACATCCTAAGGAATTTGAGTTACATTCATTGGATGTTGTGAGAGCTTTGCGGGTGTATTTGACGGCTACAGACTCTTTTCGAAAGTCTGACGCTTTGTTTGTGCTGACGGAGGGTCCGTGCAAAGGAATGGCGGCCTCGTCGGCTACGGTTTCCCATTAGATCAGGCAGACCGTGACCCATGCGTATTCTGTTCGGGGCAAAGTACCCCCTTTCCCGGTCACGGCCCATTGCACCAGGGCTGTTAGCACTTCCTGGGCTTTCAGACACCAGGCTTCGGTGTCACATGTGTGCAAGGTGGCCACTTGGGCCTCGGTGCACACGTTTACTAAGTTTTATAAAGTTGATGTGTCAGCATCTTCGGATGCAGTTTTTTGGGCGTAAAGTTTTACAGGCGGCAGTGTAGGCGCGGCTGGCGCCTCCTGAGAGGTTTCTGTTGGGTACAGTTGTTGTTTGCCCACCCCTCCTTTTATGACACCGCTTTGGGACATCCCCCACACGTCAAGGAAGGCTGCGTCTGTCCGTGAACGTAAGAGAAAAAGGGATTTTATTAAAACGTACCGTAAAATCCTTTTCTCTGAGTTCACTGACAGACGCAGCACCCACCCCTCTGCGTTGTTTGTACGGCTTGCTACGAACTGATATGCTGAGCAGAGCAGGGGGGTTATATGGGAGAGATGGAGGACGGCCCCCTGGGAGGGGCCAGCTTGCTTTCTTTCTTTTTGCCTAGTTAACTCCTAGTAGGATTTGCATATAACCCACATGTCAAGGAAGGCTGCATCTGTCAGTGAACTCAGAGAAAAGGACTTTACGGTTTTTTATACCAGAAGAGGGACTTTCGTGTGGATAGGTAGGGCTGCAACATCTGATCGTTTAAATCCTCCCCCCCCCCCCCATGCATTTATTGTATATGTTGATACAGCAAGGCTTTCAAACTGGTCCGCGTCTTCTGGGAACCGAGGTGTCGTCATGGATGGTTGACATGACGTATACGTCCTTCTTATCCCTCCACTTCACGGCCAACACTTCCTTATTCCTCAGGCTTTCCGATTCCCCCCTTTGTAGCCTTGTGGTGAGAAGACGCTGTGGGAAGCCCTTCCTGTTTTTCCTTGCTGTACCACAGGCCAAAGTTTATTTAGGTAAAGGTGGCGTAAAAGGGGCAGACTAGTGTAGTAGTTGTCCATATAAATGTGATACCCCTTTTGGAAGAGTGGGAATGCCAACTGCCAGACAATTTTCCCGCTTGTTCCCATGTATTGTCGACACTCAGGGGGCTGGAACTGGGAATCTTTGCCTTCGTACACACGAAAGGCATAGACCTAACCGGTGGAGCTTTCACAAAGCTTGTTGAGCTTCAAACCATATTTGGCCCTCTTACTTGGGATATACGATTTGATTCCCAGCCTGCCTGTGAAATGCGAATTTTTTTTTTTTAACCACTTGCTTACTGGGCACTTAAACCCCCCTCCTGCCCAGACCAATTTTTGGCTTTCAGCGCTGTCGCATTTTGAATGACAATTGCGTGGTCGTGCGATGTTGTACCCAAACTAAATTTATATCATTTTTTCCCCACAAATAGTTTTCTTTTGGTGGTATTTTATCACCTCTGCGTCATTTCTGATCGCCGCTATAAACAAAGAGAGATGATTTTGAAAAAAGAACAATATTTTTTACTTTTTGCTATAATAAATATCCATAAAAAAATAAAAATGATTCAACATTTTTAGCCGATTTATATTCTTCTACATATTTTTGGTAAAAAAAATTCGCAATCGGCATAATTGATTGGTTTGCGCAAGTTATTGCGTCTACAAACCATGGGAATTGATTTATGGCGTTTCTTATTATTTATTTATTTTTTACAAGTAATGTTGGTGATCTGCGATTTTTATCGGGACTGCGATATTGGGGCAGTTATGTCGGACATTCTTGACACTTTTGGGACCAATGACATTTATACGGCGATCAGAAATTTTAAATGTCCACTGATTACTGTATAAATGTCATTGGCAGTGAAGGGGTTAACCTGCAGGGGGTAGTGAAGGGGTTAACTGTGTTCCCTGGGTGTGTTCTAACTGTGGGGGTGGGGGGGGGGGGGGCTGGTCGGGACAGAACAGATCTAACTGATCCCAGTGACAGGGATCAGTAGATCTGTCTTGTCCCCTTCAACAGAACAGAGAACCACTGTGTTTACATCGGCGGTTCCCCGTTCTGCAGGTCTGACGGGATCGCGGGTCTCGGGCGGGCACCGAGTCCGCCCAACCCGCGGGCACGCCTACGAGTCGCCGCCGCTGGAGCCATACTTGGGCAATAGCGCGGATCTGGATGGGTTAAAGGAATAGTGTTAAAAATAAATAAAATTAAAAAAATAAATAAATTTAAAGCGCCACCGTCCCCGCGAGCTCGCGCAGCAAAGAAAACGCATACGTAAGTCGCGCCCGCATATGAAAACGGTGTTCAATCCACACATGTGAGATCGCCGCGATTGCCAGAGTGTGAGCAATAAGACCACCTCTGCACCTCTAACCTGGTAACCGATAAAAAATTTGAAAGCGTCGCCTATGGAACTTTTTAAATAACGTACTTTGTCACCATTCCACGAGTGCGCGCAATTTTCAACCGTGTCATGTATGGTATCTATTTACTCGGCGTACATCCTCTTTCACAATATACAAAAAAAATGGGCTAACTTTACTGTTTTATTTTTTAACTCAAAGTGAAATTTTTCCCAAAAAATCGCGCTTGAAAGACCGCTGCGCAAATACTGTGTGACAAAAAGTATTGCAACGATCGCCATTTTATTCTCTAGGGTAGATAAGGGTGGTGCTTGGATGTGGCGCTGTCTTAATAGTGGGAAGTAAGTGTGTCCTTTATGTGCTGTGGTCATATGTTCCAACGTGGTATATATCTCACTTCCCAATTAAGGTGCTTATGTGTAATTAGGCATACAAAAATCATAAAAAGCGAAAGTTTACAAATTTATAAAAAATAATAAAATATAAAAGATGTGAGAGCAATATTGTTGAAGTGAAGGTTTGTGCAATTATGCTATAATAAATTATCTCTGTCACTGATAATGTATAAAGTGCTTTTTCACAAGTGCTAGTACCAATGTGCTAGTATCTTAAAATTCTTAGAGTAGCTTTAATATATTGACTTTAGTGGTTAGTAGTCTCTGGTCCTAGTAAGTCTTATTAAATATAAACTACATATAGGTTATCATTAGTTATATCTTCAGTACAGTTGTTAAATATATATCAGCGATATTCTTAAAAGTCTATATGGCGTTTATAAATGCATAAAACAGTCCATATATCATGGTAAATTCGTGACTTTCGGTGCTCATTCAGTGAGATT
>BLSH010323185.1:330677-358090 GCA_018402905.1 Glandirana rugosa | reverse complement strand
ATATTAGATACTCCGTATTACTCAAAAAACTTGCCAAGTAAAAAAAGGTCTTCAAAAACCTTTTTACACCCTTTTTTTACTTTTGCGTAAAAAAAAAAAAATGTGTTTCAACAGGTAAATATTCTATAAAGGTTGTCTATCGTACATGTATCGTTTTTACTATGGGGTTTTGTGTAAGACGATCAGGACTCATACCGTTATGGTGCACACTCTGAAAATGTATCGGACCGATGTATGTCTCCGGGTTGTACGTTCCTTTGGGCAGTCCACAAGACTCCTGTGTATCGTAATGTTTATGGTTCTTAATGTGGGGTTTTATGTAATACGACTCATTTCTCCTGTGGACAGCTGCAATACTAAAACCACAGGTAATATTTTGTTTACCCTTTACTCAGCATAATGTATTTTGGGGTGTAATTCTTGGTATTTGTAATGCTATGTGTCCTCAGAACACCTGACGGGTTTCCTTGCATGTTGGGCCTCTGTATGTAGCCAGGCTATGTAAAAGTCTCACACGTGGTATTGCCATACTCAGGACTAGCAGAATGTGTTTTGGGGTATCATTTTTGCTATGTACATGCTATCTGTTGGAAATATCTTATAAATGGACAACTTTGTGTAAAAAAAAAAAAATGCGTTTTCATTTTTTTCCCACATTTTTCCAAAAACTTCTGGAAAAAAATGAACCGTTCAAAAAACTCATTATGCCTCATAGATTATACGTTGGGGTGTTAGCTTTCCAAAATGGGGTAATTTTGTGGGCGTTTCCATTTTCCTGGTACTCTAGGGCCTTCAGAATTATAATAGGTGGTCGAGAGATGAGATGTGCAATTTATGTTTCTAAAACGCCTGAAGGTGCTAGTTCAATGTTGGGCCTCTGTATGTGGCCAGGCTGTGTAAAAGTCTCACACATGTGGTATCGCCATACTCAGCATGTAGAAAGGAAAAATGACACCCCAAAATACATTCTACTACTCCTCCTATGTGTTGGAAATATCTTATAAATGGACAACTTTGTGGAAAAAAAATGTGTTTTCATTTTTTTCCCACATCTTCCAAAAACTTCTGGAAAAAAATGAACCGTTCAAAAAACTCATTATGCCTCATAGATTATACGTTGGGGTGTTAGCTTTCCAAAATGGGGTCATTTTGTGGGCGTTTCCATTGTCCTGGTGCTCCAGGGCCTTCAGAAATGTAATAGGTGGTTGAGAAATGAGATGTGTAATTTATGCTTCGAAAACGCCTGAAGGTGCTAGTTCAATGTTGGGCCTCTCTATGTGGCCAGGCTGTAAAAATGTCCCAGACATGGGGTATCGCCATACTCAGGAGTAGTAGTAGAATGTGTTTTGGGGTGTAATTTGAGGTATGCATATGCCATGTGAGAGAAATAACCTGTTACAATGACAATTTTGTTGAGAAAAAATCTTCTTTTTGCAAAGAATTGTGGGCAAAAATGACAACTTCATAAAACTCACTATGCCACTTACTAGATACCTTGGAATGTCTTCTTTCCAAAAAGGGGTCATTTGGGGGGTATTTGCACTTTGCTGGCTTGTTAGGCTCTCAAGAAATGAGATAGGCCGTCAGTACATCAGGTGTGATCAATTCAGTGATTTGCCGCATAGGTTGTAGACCCTCTAACTTTCACACAGACCAAATAATATACACGAATTTGGGTTATTTTTACCAAAGATATGTAACATTATAAATTTTGGCCAAAATTTCTGAAGATAAATTACTAAAATTTTATAACAAAAACGAAGAAAAATGTGGGGTTTTTTTTCAAAATTTTCGGTCTTTTTTTAATTATAGCGCAAAAAATAAAAAACCCAGCGGTGATTAAATACCACCAAAAGAAAGCTCTTAGTGTGAAAAAAAGGACGCAAATTTCCTATGGGTATAGTGTTGCATGACTGAGTAATTGTCATTCAAAGTGCGAGAGCGCTGAAAGCTGAAAATTGGTCTGGGCAGGAGGGGGGTTTAAGTGCCCAGTAAGCAAGTGGTTAAAGGAGTACAGTATCTCTGGTAGGGGTTCTCACTCCAGGCCTACTTACTGGAAAAAGTAAAATTGTCCACAAAAAAGTAGTAGTTTAACTGTTGTATATAAGTAAGTCGGCTATGTAATAGCTATTGTGACCCTGGCTACTGAGCAGCATTAGTGTGGAGAGACTCCAGCCAAATCTTCCATACTTCGGGTCCCCAAATCCCCATCCACGGGTGTGATACGTGGCTTTGTAAAGTGGGACTGCAGAGTTTATTGCCTCTATCCAGAAGTTTAGTGAGGGAGCCTCTGGTTGTTTCCATTTTAGTAAGATTACCTTCCAGGCATAGAAAAGTAGTAGGTCTCTAAGGGTTTTTTTTGTTTGCCGTGTGGTGCGGCAAATCGCCAACCAAGCCCAGCAGACATACTGGAACTGTCTGAGGTATTAGAATAGGTAGGAGGGAGTTATAAATTGTATTACCTCTGTCCAAAAAGGGTGCAATTTGGGACAGGACCATGGCATATGGCTAAAGCCCGCATCAGGATTACCACACTTTCAGCAATTGGGATAGGCCCCAGGATAGATTTTATTCAACCTTTGCGAAGTTAAATAGACCCGATGGAGAAGCCTAAATTGTATTAGCCGATCCTTGACTGCTACTAGTTCGAGAAAGGGATACTCACATTTCCTCCCACTCTTCCGTGTCTACTTCAGGGAAGTCTACCCGCCACCTGGCCTGAAGGCCTTCCAAACCAACATGTACTGATGGTAGCAGTGTCCTGTAAATGGTAGACAAGGGTTTCGCTAGCTCTGCATCATGCAAGAGGGACTCCAAATTGGAGTAGAGGAGTGCAATAGACCATGTTCCAAATTGGGAGGAAAATGCGTGTCTGAGTTGGACATACCAGAAAAAGTGGTGGTTGGACAATGCAAATTTCTTAGTTTTAAGGGTATCAAAAGGAATAATGTTCCCATTCTCACAAATATGTTCAATCTCCTTAATACTCTTCGTCGCCCAAATACTTGGGTCAGGGATGGATTGGAATTCTGTAAGGAGTGGGTTGAACCAGAGGGGGGTAACTGGAGACCATCGATCCAGCTCCTCTGTCTTCCAACCTGCGCTTGCCTTATCCGTATCAGTTTTCAATGAGAGTGTGAGGGTAAAGTGTGTCCAGAGGCCTCTATATAGTGCATTTCTCAGTGTTTCGAAAGACCACAGGAAGGCAGCTTCAAGTAACACTGAGGCATTCGTATCATTGGAGATTACTCAGTTATGTGCGTGTGTAAGCAATGCTGCAAAAATGTATTTTTGTTGGTCCGGGCATGCTAGTCCCCCTTCCTTCCAGGGCCTCTGTAAGGTCACCTTGCTAAACCTGGGGGTTTTAGAGTTCCATAGGAATGAGAAAATAAGTGTCTAGTTGTGTGAAGAATTTTTTCGAGATCCAGACCAGAGTGTGCCGAATTATATATAAAAAGATGGGAAGGCACTTAATTTTGAATAGGTTTATCCTGAATACAAGTGACGGGTTTATTATGCCAAGCACGTAATTTAGATTTAAAGGATTTGAGGAGGGGAGTAAGATTTAATTTGATTAAATCTGCCACATTGAGAGTGATGATAATCCCCAGAAAAGGGATCCATGGAGCCCGAGAGAGAGAGGGGTCTGCTGCATGTTGTGTTTCCGAGTCGATGGGCAGGAGTTGGGATTTTTCCCAATTCACTTTCAGTCCAGATAGGGCTGTAAATCGTGAAAAAAATATTAAGGGCTTCTCAAAGAGAGGGTCCAGGGTCATTGAGGAAGAGCACTAGATCGTCTGCATACAGAGCCAGTTTTCGGTTATGATGCCCACATGTATGCCTGCTATGTTGTGAGATTGACGGATGGCAGTAGCAAGGGGCTCCATTACCAGGGCAAATAAGAATGGTGAGAGTGGGCACTCCTGTCTGGTTCCCCATTGTATCCTTAATGTTTCTGAAAGCATACCGCCCAGTTTGACTTGTAGGACAGTAGGATATTTGTACAATTATAGTGATCCATTTACAAAACATGGGACCAAATCCAAAGGACTGCAATACGGTGAGCATATAGTCCCATACCACCGTGTCAAAGGCCTTTTCAATATCCAAGGCCACCAAGACCCGAGTGTGGGAGGAGGAAGAAGGGAGCTGCAGGTGTGTAAACACACATCTCAGGCTTATGTCTGCGGATTTCCCCGGCATGATCCCAGTTTGGTCTGTTAATTAGTGAGGGCAGTACCGTAACCAATCTTGTTGCTAGTATCTTGGCCAGGATTTTTAAATCCTAATTTAGTAGTGATATAGGCCTGTATGAGGCACAGAGTTCCGGATCTTTACTAGCTTTAGGGATGAGCACTATATGGGCCTAGAACATTGAGAGAGGGAGGGGAGCCATGTTCTAAACAATGTGCATAAAGGGTTTGTAACCTGCGTGCCAACTTTTTTTGCATACATTTTATACCAGTCTCCTAGTAAGCCATCTGGGCCTGGTGTTTTAGCAGCAGGAAAGGATGCAATGGCTGCCTCAAGCTCTATAATGGTGATCAGGGCATCTAAAGAGTCTACATCCACCTGATCTAGCATGGGAAGGGAGAGGTTCCGGAGTTCCTCTACTATGTGTGCCGTTGATACCGGCGAATGCTGGCTATACAACTGTTGGAAGAATCTACCAAATTTCCAAAGTACATCCTCAGCCTACCACCGTTTTATCATCCTGTATATACAATTCAGAGATTATAGTTTGATATCGGGGTTCGGCGACCAGATTGGCTAGTAACTTGCCATTCTTATCACCCGACTCAAAGATTCTGCCAGCTAATAAATTTACATCAAGTTGTGTAAGGGTCGTAAAATGTAGACTGATATTTCTCCTTGCCTGGGCCAAATGAAGATGGGCTTCTGATGAGGGATTTTGAGCAAAGTGTTTGGATGCCCCAGTTACACAATCTTCCAACTGCAAAGTCAAGGAGTTATAGTCAGCTCTAACCGCTTTTATGGTTGAGATGTAGTGTCCCCTCGCAGTTGCTTTAAACGCATCCCACACTGTCTCAACAGAAGCCGTATCTATATTATCAGGCCAGTAAGAATCCAGTAAAGGGGAAACAATTTCATCTACTTCTCCAAGTACTCAGGTCCTTCCACATACCGATCCTGATGCATAGCGATCAAACAGTCCCGCCGGGAGATATGAGGCATCGGCTAGCTTTGAGAGCACCGACGCGGTGCCACAGGCCATGTCATTTCTGGCGATCGACTTATGAGTCAAGGACAAATGTGAGAAGGCCCTGGTCGATGCATGCCTCCACAGTTAAGTCAAAGCAAAGGTGTCCGCCCACTGTCCAAGATCCGTGTTTGCTTTCCGCTGAGGGTTAGAGGTATCCAGGGTCTCCTCTAAAATGGAATTGAAATCTCCCCCAATTATAACATGAGCAGGTTGGAGTGGAGCTAGTTTTTCATATATTTCATACAACATCCTTAGGTCAGCTGGAGGTAGTAAGCAAACATTCACAAACACTCATGTGCCTGCCTGTAGATTGAGGATCAATATAATGTATCTCCCTCCTGGATCCGCTATCACCCTCAGCACCTTTATAGGAAAGAGATTTATTTATGAGAATTGCGACCCCCTCGGGTATAGGTGGAGTATGTTGCACGGAAGGCTTGTCTAACCCATGCCCTGCGCAAGGCAAGAATGCTACTGCCAGTCAGGTGGGTCTCTTGAAGGAACAAAATGTTGGGTTTATGTGAATTTAGATATTTAAATAGTGAGGAGCGTTTGAATTTGTTATTGAGGCCCCTAATGTTTCAAGAGACCAACTTGATGTCAGACACAAGTAAAACCCATATGGAAAAGCTTATCAGGAGCAATTAGACTATACAGTGTAAAAAAGGATATAGCAGTTTTTAGCCTAGCATTAAAGGAGACACCAGAGTAGAAACACCGAATGAGCAGATATGTGTGCACATTATAGTAGATCGGTGAGTGAGCGACACTATCTACTAAATAAAAACTCCCTACTACACAGCCTATTTCCCAACATAACTGGGCTTGTAGCTTAGTCCCAAAACTAGTGATTCCAATTCGGTGACTTAGGTGTCTTCAGGGGGCATAGGTCCAAATGACATACACCCCTGGAATACAGTCACAGGTTTTTGATTTTCCAAGTCCACAATCTTACATAAGTTGTGTCTACTGAAAAACAAACTTACCCACTAAGAGATCTAAATCGTGAAACCGGAGAAAGGTCTGCTACTATAGCATCAGACCCCAACTACCCAGCAACTCCAGGAGCTTGCCAGGCAGTATAGCATCTGTAACTATTAGTTTGTCAGTCCTCCTTAAAGAGTTCCAAGATGCTGCAAAGTTTTATATCCGCTGATGTCTTTTGGGGAAGGTAAAAACAAAACTTTGAGGGGTAAAAATGTAACACGAGTATAAGTTGTGGAGTAGCTCTGGTGAAGGATAATTATAACATAGCTTGTACTATATATTTCCTGCAAGCTCCGCAAGACACTTCAGAGGTAAAGCTACCATGGGAGAAACCATAGCATAGGACGGTGGGTATAACTTGTGTAAAGGTCTGATGAGCCCACCGAGGTGGGGCTTTATGGAGATCAGATGTGGCAATAAACAGAGAACCAGTCACCCTGTTAAACATCCACTTGGATTATGAAGTCAACAGGAAAGTTCTCGTTCACATAGCCACTCTTTGAGACGGGTCCAAAGTAAATCAATATATAAACATATAGAATTACATAGCAGCGCTAAACATTTAGATTGTATAAGGTGATATAACAGTTCAAAACAATGTCCAAAAATATTCTTATCCGAAGATATGTAAAGTTGTCCGTTATTTGTGTAAATATCCAGCACCACACTACGTGTATATCTGAAAATGTAAGGTCCTTCCCCAATGGAAATACTCTTCCCAGAATATATTGCCAGGCACTCTCATGCTCAGGCAAAAGCACTGTTTGTGCTACACCGGCACTAATGGAACCATTGATCTTGTATTTCATTCAACACATAGCCATGATCACATAGGGAATATAGAAACCAACGACAGACATGTGCAATGTTTAGTGCTGCTATGTAATTCTATATGTTTATATATTGATGTACTTTGGACCTATCCACTTTTTGAAGTTTAAAGCAGCAGCTTTTGTGTTATAATTAGAGATAATGTAATACATAATATACACATATAATTGAATACATATGTGTTACACATACTGGGGACAATTTAATATATATGTATTGTTTATATGTGTATTGAGGTGGCACAGGTGTAAGGTCCTTTTTGTGTAGTTTGGGCTCTGCTGTGTGGATCTCTTTACTCTTTGAGACAGGCCTTGATATGCCATGGGTTGATTAATTACTGCAGGGTGATCAGCCAGGCATCCGCATCAGTCGGGGAGTCGAAGAACCGAGCCATTGTGTGGGACCTGGAGACGGCTGGGGTAGAGCATACTGTATTTAATGTTCTTCTCACATAAGCGCCTACGGACCTCCATTGAAGGTTTTTCTCTTGCACTGTAGCTCTGCAGAGAAATCGGGAAAAAGTAGAACATAGGAATTGCCATATGCAAGAGTGGAGTGCTTGCGGGCCTCAGAGAGAATTCGGTCACGGTCTCTGTAATTGGAGAAGTGAACCAGAAATGGTTGGGGACTTGCTCCAGGAATAGCATGGCCTGTAGGCTCATAGTGGGGCACGTTCAATGACATAGGTCGGGGGGGGGGGGGGTCCTTGAGGTCCAGCAAATTTTTAAAGAACGTCTCTGCAAACTCTGCTGGCTGATCACCCTCCTTGCGTTCGGGGAGGCCCAGGACCCAGCCATTATTGCACATACAGGTGGAAACGACAGCAGGCTGTTTTAAAACTGATATGTTTGGGGGATAAACCTCACACTGTGCAGGTGCTGTGGATGGGCATTGAACAACAGACCAATGAGTGGTTGTTGCCACTGAGTCTCAAGCCCGGCCTGGTGGTGTGCGACAATGGCCGAAATCTCGTAGCGGCTCTGGGCCGAGCCGGTTTGACGCACATCCCTTGCCTGGCACATGTGCTGAATTTGGTGGTACAGAATTTTCTAAAAAAACTACCCGGATATGTCAGAGCTGCTGCATAAAGTGCGGGCCATCTGTGCACACTTTCTGCGTTCTCACCCTGCTGCTGCTCGCCTGTCTGCGCTGCAGCGGAACTTCGGCCTTCCCACTCACCGCCTCATATGAGACGTGCCCACAAGGTGGAACTCCACCTTGCACATGCTGGAGAGACTGTGTGAGCAGCAGCAGGCAATAGTGTAGTTTCAGCTGCAGCACGCACGGGTCAGTCGCTCTGCGGAACAGCAACACTTCAACACCAACGAGTGGGCCTCCATGCGAGACCTGTGTAGCGTATTGCGGTGTTTTGAGTACTCCACCAACATGGCCAGTGCCGATGACGCTGTTCTCAGCATTACTATCCCACTTCTATGTCTCCTTGAAAACACACTTCGGGCCATGATGGAAGAGAATGTGGCACAGGAGGATGAGGAGGAGGAAGAGGGGTCATTTCCATGGTTATCAGGCCAGTCATTCGCATGTGGCTCGGAGGGTGGGTTCCTGCGCCAGCATAGGCCAGGTCAAAAATATTCAAGCCAGGGCACAGTTCTGGAGGACGAGGAAGATGAGGAGGAGGAGGAGGAATTGCAGCAGGGTGGCACCCAACGCAGCTCGTGGGCATCACTGGAGCGTGGCTGGGGGGATACAGAGGACACAGATGATATACCTCCCACAGAGGACAGCTTGTCTTTGCCTGTAAGCAGCCTTGCACACATGGCCGACTACATGCTGCAGTGCCTGTGCAACGACAGCCGAGTTGCCCGCATTGTAACTTCTTCTGATTACTGGGTGGCCACCCTGCTGGAACCCCGTTACAAGGACAACGTGCCGTCCTTAATTCCCTCACTGGAGCATGAGAGGAAGATGCGCAACTACAAGTGCACACTGGTAGAGGCGCTGCTGAGGGCATTCCTAAATGACACCGGGGGCTCAGTGGAAGCACAAGGCGGAGGAGGAGGAAGAGGCCACCAACACAGCTGTGCCACCGCCAGCACCTCAGAAGGCAGGGTTAGCATGGCCGAAATGTGGCAAAGCTTTGTCAGCAGCCCGCCACAACAAACAGCACCACCAGCCGATAGACAACGTCTTAGCAGGAGGCAGCATTTCAGCAACATGGTGCAAGAGTATGTATGCACACACCTACACGTACTGACTGAATTGTGTGTTGTAAATCGGCTATCGTGTTGGCATGCATTGCTGTGAGATCCTCATTGGCAGAGATTCTGGACTCTGACTCGGTCAGCCGACCTCTGATTTTTATCCAGATCATTTCTTATGAGATTACATTCCTCTGCCAGATGATCGATCCTGACCAGCAGAGGTTTTACTTTGCTCAGTGGCAGCTAGAATCACTGCAGTGTTATCCTGGGGAGAAGGGTCCGGGGGGGGGCACATCCGAAGAAGTCCTCGACTCAATGGCGAGCTAAGCCAGCAGGGCCTGAAACCTCCCAACAAGTGAGGCCTCCGGCTGTGTCACTGGAGTTGAGGGTGGGCGGCCTGTTGTATTTAGTTTAGTGGGTTTATTTTTTGGGCCCATGAGACAACTGGCGATGGGACACACAGCACTGCCCTTTCTAGTATCCTCACCCTTCAGGAAAAAGAATGTGGCAGGAGAAAACAGATGAGGCAGTAGGCCCAAATAGGTTTGCCCTCCAGGAAGTACAGTCAGGAGGGGGTCACATAGTACACACAGCAGCCCAGCACACAGTCACTGGGATAATGATGTTGAAAGGTGATCACTCATGATGCACTCAACAAAAGTGAGTACACCCCTAAGTGAAAATGTCCGAATTGGGCCCAATTAGCCATTTTCCTTGCCCTGTATCATGTGACTCGTTAGTGTTTCAAGGTCTCGGATGTGAATGGGGAGCAGGTGTGTTAAATTTGGTGTAATCACTCTCACTCTCTCATACTGGTTACTGGAAGTTCAACATAGTACCTCATGGCAAAGAACTCTCTGAGGATCTGAAAAAAAAGAATTGTTGCTCTACATAAAGATGGCCTGGGCTATAAGACGATTGCCAAGACCCTGAAACTGAGCTGCAGCATGGTGGCCAAGACCATACAGTGGTTTAACAGGACAGATTTCACTGAGAACAGGCCTTGCCGTGGTTGATCAAAGAAGTTGAGTGCACATGCTCAGCGTCATATCCAGAGGTTGTCTTTGGGAAATAGACGAATGAGTGCAGCCAGCATTGCTACAGAGGTTGAAGGGGTGGGGGGTCAGCCTGTTAGTGCTTAGACCATACGTCGCACACTGCATCAAATTGGTCTACATGGCTGTCGTCCCAGAAGGAAGCCTCTTTAGTTTGCTGAAGACAAGCAGACTAAGGACATGGATTACTGGAACCATGTCCTGTGGTCTGATGAGACCAAGATGGTGTCAAGCGTGTGTGGTGGCAACCAGGTGAATACAAAGACAAGTGTGTCTTTCCTAAACTCAAGCATGGTGGTGGGAGTGTCATGGTCTGGGGCTTCATGAGTGCTTCCGGTTCTGGGGAGCTACAGTTCATTGAGGGAACCATGAATGCCAACATGTACTGTGATATACTGTGAAGCAGCGCATGATCCCCTCCCATCGGAGAATGGGCCGCAGGGCAGTATTCAAACATAACTACTCCAAACACACCTCCAAGAGGACCACTGCCGTACTAAAGAAGCTGAGGGTAAAGGTGACATACTGGCCAAACATGTCTCCAGACCTAAACCCTATTGAGCATCTGTGGGGCATCCTCAAACAGAAGGTGGAGGAGCGCAAAGTCTCTAACATCCACCAGCTCCGTGATGCCATCATGGAGGAGTGGAAGAGGACTCCAGTGGCAACCTGTGGAGCTCTGGGGAACTCCATGCCCAAGAGGGTTAAGGCAGTGCTGGAAAATAATGGTGGCCACACAAAATATTGAAACTTTGGGCCCAATTTGGACAATTTTTACTTAGGGGTGTACTCACTTTTGTTGCCAGCGATTTAGACATTAATGGTTTTGTGTTGAGTTATTTTGAGGGGACAGCAAATGTACACTGTTATACAAGCTATACACTCACTACTTTACATTGTAGAAAATTTGCATTTATTCAGTGTTGTCATATGAAAAGATATAATAAAATATTTACAAAAATGTGAGGGGTGTACTCACTTTTGTGAGATACTGTATATTGGCCTAAACTGATGAATACATTCGGTTTTTTTTTTATATTTTTTTTGGACATGTATTATAGCAAAAGGTAAAAAATATTTATTTATTTTTTTTTTTTTCAAAATTGTTGCTCTTTTTTTGTTTATAGCGCAAAAAATAAAAACCGCAAAGATGATCAAATACCACCAAAAGAAAGCTCTATTTGTGGGGAAAAAAGGACGTCAATTTTGTTTGGGTACAGCTTCGCACGACCGTGCAATTGTCCATTAAAGCAACACAGTGCCAAATCGCAAAAAGTGCTCTGATCAGGAAGGGGGTAAATCCTTCTGGGGCTGAAGTGGTTAAAGTGTATTTTTTCCAAAAAAAATATGGTGGTTGAAAGAGTGCTGCGCAAATACAGTGTGACATAAAATATTGCAACGCCTGCCATTTTATTCTCTAGGATGTCAGCTAAAAAATGATCTAGTTTGGGGGTTCTAGCAAAAGATTGTCCGAAAAGGCCTGGTCTTAAAGTGGTTAAGAAGGAAAAAAAAATGCCTTTAAGGTCAAGAGGCGGAAGTGATGTCTGATATCGGGATGGGGGGGGTGGGGTTGGGCACCTCTCCTGCTGCCTATAAAAGTGATCTTGTGGCAAATCCGCCGCTGAGACTACTTTTTAATTAAAGCTGGCCGCTAGCTGTAAATAAAGATCCCAGGTTTATGGCAGCTAGCTGCTGCCATAACCCAGGTATTTAACCTCAATGTAATGACGTATCTTTACAGTTAGGCGGTTGGCAAGTAGTTAATCAGGTTTGAGTAAAATTGACTGACTTATTTTTAAAATTTATTTATAGAGTGTTTTCACTGATGCAATATTTTGATATGTTATTGCATTGTTTATTCCTATTTATTTGTTTTTTTTTTGTTTTTTTTTAGCTTTTCTGTTACTTTATTAAATAAGTTCACTTTTTAAAAAAATTATAAATGCCCATATTTTTGCAGGTGTACCACAGCGCTGTCACAGGGAGAGAAGGCAGTGGGGAAAGGTTGCAGCAGTGGGAACAGGTTACATGCTCCATCTTAAAAACGGGTGAAACATGTAACATGTTCCCAAAGGTGAATTTAATTTAAATATTGATGTTTGGTGATTAGCTACTACGTAAAGCTTTCTGTGGCTTGTTGCAATTATCCTCTTGGCAACTTTTTCAGAGACCTGGTGAGATTCATAGATTGCATTTATAACAGTTCTTAAAGTGCATTAAGCATTTTTCTATTTTGTGTTTTATCTAAAAGTTGTTTTTTTTTTTCTGTGGTCCATAACTGGAATGCTGCTGACCTATGACCCTGTGGATATTTTGCTGCCTCATTTTAAGAGATTGTGTACTGTATGTCTTACATTCTTTTCAGGTTGGTCTATAACACCACAACCAAAACTTCAGCTTCACCAGAGGGAGTTGATGTAAGGGTCCCAGGCTTTGGAAAGACATATCCATTGGAATTTCTTGATCCTAGCAAAAGAAGTGTAGGTAAGTAAAAGAAAAATACTCTTGCCATAAACCTATTCACAATAAACTTATAAACTTTTTAGAGTAATAAGAATAAAATTGGTCATTCAGCAAGTATTTCAACCTCTCTGCTTTTACATTTGTGCTCATATAAATCATGTTTAGTTTTTTTAAAGGGCTGTTTGATATGCTTAGATGTTGGGAGAGAAAAATGGTATTTTCTTGCTAGCTAGTACTTGTTTTATTTTATTCCATGCCATGTTCTATATTTGGTTTACAGTCAAAATCTTACCCAGAAACCATAATGTTCAGTAAATGCCACAAAGTCATGTTTTTTGACACACTTTATTCTACCTTTCCAAAACACGTTGCTCTAATTTCTTTATCATACATTTAGGCAAATTCTTAGACATTTAGATTATACTGTTGCCTTCAGGAGGTTTAGTTACATTTCTTTTTAAATCAAAATAATCACATTCAATAAAAAATCAACTGTTTTCTGCCTCCTCCGGCCATACAGCTGCTGGACCTGTCATAGGCACTTGTCAAGAGGGCTGACCATATCGGCCCTTTCTACCCTTCCTCCATTCTTAAAAGCTATATTATAGCTTCCCTTAGTAAATAAGGTTGGCAGACCCTTCATTCATCCATCCATCCATCCATCCTCCATTCATGGTGCGCGTTAAATTGCTGGAAGATATATTACAACTTCTATAAATAGAGGAGGGGGTCTTTCTTGAAGTCAAGCATTAAAAACCATTAACCAATTCACAACGGCCCTATAGCAGTGTTACTGCTACATAGCGGCTGCTGTGCGCAGGATCATGTATATCTACATGATCCCACACTTCTGGGTAGGGGGCACGAATGCTTCCGACTTGCTCCCGCTGAGGTGATCAAATACCACCCAAAGAAAGTTCTATCTGTGGGAAAAAAGGACATACCTTACATACCTTTTATTTGGGTACAGTGTCGCATGACCTTGCAGTTGTCAGTTAAAGTAACGGAGTGTTCCGCTGGGCGATAGGACTTCCCTGCTTGCAGAACACAAAAGCATTGCGGGAGGCCTTCCCCTATCAACACTAGATGTGTTGATGGGGGAATTGAGTGATTGGGTTGCAGGAAAGAAAATCGAATCATCTTTGGTTTGCCTTACACTTATGACTAGTACATTCGTTCAACCCAGTGGACCGCATGACAAAAACTAACTATGCGATTTTACTACAGCAATCTCCCCGCTGTGCTATTGTTCTGATAGAGGGTTGCAGGATAGAGGATGGTTTTTCAGCATGCTTGTTCGACAGAAGCCAGTCGTGACAAAGACCTATACACACGGACCAAATGTTGGCCAGCTTCTACTGTACTGACTGATTTTGGACATTATTCAGCCCACATATACAGGGCTTTACTCCCCCTCCCATTCCATAGCCCACGTATTTCCTTATCTTAATAACTAATCGTTTATCCCTGTTTAATTAACATTCTTTGTGTGCACATGTTTTTTTTTTTTTGTCTCAGAGATTGTCCTACCTAACATTTTGCTATCAGTACTGCTTGGAGTAAGAAGGGAACATCCTGTAAATGTTAATGTTAAAATTAAAACAATATCATGGATTGTACTCTTTGTAACAAGTGCACTAAGACAGTTACAATCACATTGAGCAGGAGACTCCTTGTAAGGAATCCTTACAAGCTGACCACCTCCTGACACAGGACATTTTTGAAGACCTGTGAATATGGAAATAGCAGCTGAAATTTCATTGGAATTGCTAGAGATAAACATTGTCCACAAAATTCATTACTTTGGCACCAAAGAGTACTTATTGCAAGCAGCCCAATTCTTTAGACCTCAATTATTCTTAAGAAAGAGAATCTCTGTCCATACCAAATGCAACAAATAGGGGGCCTTAAATACAGGTGGCCCTGACCCTGTAAACCTTTAGTTATCTACCGATACCTACTAACTATGCATCTCTGAGAGTTTGTTTCAGAAACGTAGGCCTACAACTTGCAGCAGATCCCAATATCAGCATTTTCCCCTCTGCTAGCGCATAGTTTTACCACCACTAATCTTCTAGATCCATATGGCAGAAAAGCCCAGTGCAGTCCTCTCAAATCTTGAAAAGTCTTGGCTCCCAACCCTCAGCAAATGGATGAACACCACTTGCTACTTTCATCCAAAATTTCAAGTTACCATTTCGGGTGACACTGTACATTACATAAATTTATTAATTTTACTGCTACTATTTCATAGGCTTGGATATAATGTTTTATCCAGTGGTTTTCATTTTTCCTGCAGTCGCGCACCAACACTTGGGTCCCTTTTATCCCATCCAGGTTCTTCTAAATGTGGACTCAAGACTTGTAGATTTTGTCGCATGCATACCATGTCCAAGAGTTTTATTTCTGCCAACACTAAGGAAGAGTTCAAAATACAGGAATATATCAATTGCGGCACAACTCATGTTTATCTAATCCAATGCACTGCGTGTAGTTTGCAGTATGCTGGTTGTAATATTCATCCACTTCGTTCCCGCATAGCAGAACATTACTGTAATGGTTTAAATGAAAATGCTAAAAACATCTCCACCGTATCCAAATACTTTAGGGATGTGCATAAAGGCAATATGAGTTTTTCGGCTATGTTCAGATTGATCTGACTGAAAGTAGAATGACTTCCGATTCGACTTTGCCCTCCGACTTCCATGTGACTCAAACGAACAGGATCCGACTTTGAGATGATTGCGACTTGTCCTTTGCCCAATCAAAACAATTCCTTTGCTTCTGGTATGGAGAAGAAAATTGGCGTGGGGGCCCCCCAGATCCATACCAGGCCCTTTGAGTCTGGTATGGATCTTGAGGGGGAACCCCATGCCAAAATTAAAAAAAAAAAGGCATGAGGTCCCCCCAAGACAATACTAGACCCTTCGGTCTGGTATGAATTTTGAGGGGAAACCCCACACCAAAAAAAAAATGGCGTGGGGTCCCCCCACAATCCATACCAGACCCTTATCCAAGCACACAGGCAGGTCACAAAAGGGGGCGGGCGAAGGAATGCCCCCCCTCCTGGACCATACCAGGCCACATGCCTTCAACATGGGGTGTGGGTGCTTTGGGGCAAGGAGGGCTCTGCGCCCCCCCACCCCAGAGCACGTTGTCAACATATTGATGGGGACAAGGGCATCTTCCCAACTGCTCTGGACAGTGGGTCAGGGGTTATATCAAAATTTGGAAGACCCCTTTAACAAGGGGGCCCCCCATATCCCAGCCCACCTATGTGAATGAGTATGGGATACATTGTACCTTTACCCATTCACTCCAAAAAAAGAAGTGTAGTGTTACAAAAAACGGAGATGGTTTTTAGACAAGTCCTTTATAAATGTCCCCCGTCATAGCTCCAAGGTGTCTTCTTCCTCTGGTCTTCTCCCCCCCACTGTCTTCTTCCTCTGATCTTCTCTCCCCGCTGTCTTCTTCCTCTGATCTTCTCTCCCCGCTGTCTTTTTCCCTCCAGTGATGTCTTCTCCTTGGGAAGCGTCGTGGGCACACGGTACCATCTCAACAATAGTTTATAATTGTTTTCTTGTGTCTTGGTAACCACTGAGCTGGAGAGTGTCAAATGGTACAGGTGATGCAGTTGCTTGACAGTGAACTTGCACTGAAGGTCATGCTCCCATTCTCTGATGCATAGTAGCTTAAGGCTAGGGGCAGCCGATTCAAGCTGCCCCTAGGCTGAAATCATATGAGGCAGGGGGTCTTTGGCAGGCCATAAATGCCCAAAATCTGTAAGGGTAGACCGGATCTGAGCTGTGTGACGTTGTGTGGAAACAAAATCATTAAGTTGGTGGTACCTCCAAAAGTTGAAGGGGAAACTGCCATATCGCTCCCTAAGGTTAGCAAGCGGGGCCGGACTATCCCCCTCCATAAAGTGGGATAGGCTAACATCCCCGTTGCACATACAAGGTCCAAAAAAGGACAACTGTTTCGAAACCAGTAGAAACCACAGGAAGCACACTCAGCGAGGAAACCCAATCTGAAAAATCACTATCGTGTGAAGGGACTCACGGTGCATATACGTTTCGGCCCACAATAGTTTTTCCGAGGGGGAACCAGCATTTAGAGGAAGCATGAAATCTCCAGTTAAGAATACTCTGCTGTGCAACTGCTTGGTAATATTGTTGAACATCAGGTATATCCAGGCCCTCCATCCATTTGGACCATTGCAATGCCGCACACTGCATCAAATTGGTCTGCATGGCTGTGATCCCTGAAGGAAGCCTCTTCTAAAGATGATGCACAAGAAAGCCTGCAAAGTTTTCTGAAGACAAGCAGGCTAAAGACATGGATTACTGGATCCATGTCCTGTGGTCTGAAGAGAAAGATAAACTTATTTGGTTCAGATGGTGTCAAGCTTGTGTGGTGGCAACCAGGTGAGGAGTACAAAGACAAGTGTGTTTTGCCTACCGTCAAGCTTTGTGATGGAAGTGTCATGGCCTGGGGCTGCGTGAGTACTGCCGTACTGGGGAGCTACAGTTCATTGAAGGAACCATGAATGGCAACATGTACTGTGACATACTGAAGCAGAGCATGATCCCCTCCCTTTGGAGACTGGGCCGCAGGGCAGTATTCCCGCATGATAATGACCCCAAACATACATCCAAGATGACCACTGCCTTGCTAAAGAAGCTGAGGGTAAAGGTGATGGACTGGCAAAGCATGTCTCCAGACCTAAACCATATTGAGCATCTGTGGGGCATCCTCAAATGGAAGGTGGAGGAGTGCAAGGTCTCTAACATCCACCAGCTCCTGGATGTCGTCATGGAGGAGTGGAAGAGGACTCCAGTGGCAACCTGTGAAGCTCTGGTGAACTCCATGCCCAAGAGGGTTGAGGCAGTGCTGGAAAGTAATGGTGGCCAGACAACATATTGACTCTTTAGGCCCAATTTGGGCAATTTCACTTAGGGGTGTAATTACTTTTGTTGCCAGCAGTTTAGACATTAATGGCTGTGTGTTGAGTTCTTTTGAGGTAACAGCAAATTTACTTTGTTATACAAGCTGTTCACTCACTATTTTACATTGTAGCAAAGTGTAATTTCTTCAGTGTTGCCACATGAAAATATATAATAAAATATTTACAAAAATGTGAGGGGAGTACTCACTTTTGTGAGATACTGTACATTGAAGTCCTCACTCAGTATCCGCTTACCCTCCCTCAAATCAGCTAGGCGGTCTAAAACTGAATCAGCTGTTGGGAATTGTGGGTTTACAATGTTGTGAATGTGTAGATCTGGCCCTTTAATAGAGCACAGAAACACAATGGCCCTGAGGGTCAGAGTAATGGTCGGTGGGCTGGATCGGACAGCTCTTGTGGATACCAATAGCTGTGCCGTGTGACTTTGTTTTCGTGGAATTACTCAGATACCAATGGGAGAAAAGGTGAGTAGGAAGTTTGGGAACTGAGCTGTTGGTGAAGTGAGTCTCCTGCAAGAATAGTACCCCTGGCCGCTTCAGCTCCAGCCATAACCTGTTGCATTTGTTACATAGTTAATCAGGTTGAAAAAAAGACACAAGTCCATCTAGTCCAACCTATAAAAGGGAAAAAGCAGAAGAAAAAATGTACAATCCTATATATATATATATATATATATATATATATATATATATATATATATATATACATACACACACACACACACAGTCCTATACCCACAGTTGATCCAGAGGAAGGCAAAAAACCGCAGCAAAGCATGATCCAGTTTGCTTCCTGATCCCCCGAGAGGCAATTGGATATTCCTTGGATCAACTTTGCCTATAAATACTACTATTCAGTTATATTATGTACATTTAGGAAATAATCCAGTCCTTTTTTAAAGAAATCTACTGAGCTGGCCAGAACCAGCTCTTGAGGGAGTCTATTCCACATATAAAGCTCTTACTGTGAAGAAACCTTTCCGTATTTGGAGATTAAATCTCTTTTCTTCAAGACGTAAAGCGTGCCCCCTTGTCCTCTGTGATGACCTTAAAGTGAATAACTCAACATCAAGTTCACTATATGACCCCTTATGTATTTATTCATGTTGATCATATCCCCCCTTAATCTCCCTTTCTCAAGAGAAAATAAATTTAGTTCCTCTAATCTTTCCTCATAGCTGAGCTCCTCCATGACTCTTATCAGTTTGGTTGCTCTTCTCTGCACCTTCTCCAGTTCCACTATATACTTTTTATGAACTGGTGTCCAAAACTGAACTAATGATTTGTACAGGGGGAAAAGTATATCTTTCTCTCTGGAGTCTATACCCCACTGAATACAAGAAAGGACTTTGCTTGCTTTGGAAACTGCAGCTTGGCATTGCATGTTAATAATAAGCTTATGATGTACCAAAACAACCCAGATCCTTCTCCACCATTGATTCCCCAGTTGTACTCCCCCTAGTATATGTGATGCATGCATATTCTTAGCCCCCAAGTACATAACTTTACATTTATTAACATTAAACCTTGTTTGCCACATAGATGCCCAATTAAACAGTGCATTGAGTTTGGCTTGTATGTTGGAGATATCCTGTAAGGATGTTATTCCACTGCATAGAAGGAAAAGGCAAGCGCGCCTCTAAGTGTAAACCATAAAGTCTTTATTAAGTAAGAAACGCAATGGTACTCACAAAGGTAGTAGTAAAGGTGGCGTTGCAGTGTCAGCTACTGGAGAAGGGGCGTAGGCCCCGACAACGCGTCGCCAATACGTCATTGCGCTGCCATACCGCAACTGGAAGTGACGACTCGCTACTCCACGAGGAAACCACCAGCGTTTTCCTCTACATCATCTGGAGACAGCTACCACTTCACCCTTCTGGAGGCATTGGACTTTATGGACCTTTAGCTTAGTGTCTGACACTGCAACACCACCTTTGTGAGTACCACTGCGTTTCTTGCTTAATAAAGACTTTATGGTTTACACTTAGAGGCGCGCTTGCCTTTTCCTTTTTGTCTCTTCAGAAGCTCATTCTACTTCTGGCTCAGCGCTGCCTCAGTGTGAACCCACCAAGACTATACACTCACACTGGATGAGTACCAGACCTTTATATTTATATTCATACTAGATGGTATTTCATTCCTATCTATCTACATCTGTGATTGATCCACTGCATAGCTTGGTGTCATCTGCAAAGACTGAAATGGTACTTTTAATCCCTGCCCCTGTATAATTTATAAATGTATTAAAAAGTAAGGGTCCCAACACTGAACCTTGGGGGTACACCTCTGATAACTTTAGACCATTCAGAGTATGAATCATTAACCACTACTCTCTGAATACGGTCTTTAGCCAGTTTTCTATCCATTTACAAACTGATTTTCCAGACCTGTAGACTTAGTGATTGTAAAGTCTCAGTTTTTTATATTAAAATAACAAACATGTTATACCTGCCCTGTGCAGGGGTTTTGCACAGAGCAGCCCCGATCCTCCTCTTTGTGGGTCCATGGCTGGAGCTCCTGACCCCTCCCTACTGTCAAGTGCCCCCACAGCAAGCAGCTTGCTATGGGGGCACCCGAGCCAACCTGCAGCTCCATCTATCCATTCAGACTCGGAGCTGTGATTTGACCCAGCCCCCTCTCTCCTGATTGGATAACTGAGTTTGATTTATAGTTAAAGTGTAGCTCTAGTTGTAGATGCTAAAACGTGAATTATACACAACTTAGTGCATACAGTAAGCTAAATAATTACATAAAATACACCACTATCCTAATAAATAGATATTGATAAACAGGTGAGTATAAATCAACAACAAAAAAAAGAAAAAAAGATATCTCCAACGGACACTCCACAATGTTCTTAAACAGGTGTCCCAATATCCCTCGGGGGATACACCTCTATATGAGGAACAGTAAAGTCCATATAGTCCAAAAATGTGCAAAAAATTGTACAAATATTTATAAGCCAATGTTCAAAATACATCAGACACACCGCCACCGAAATAAGTAAAGGCTTACCAGAGTGCCAAATATACTGAGCCTCGGATAAACCTCTCATGAACTCCGCTCCAAGGATGGATATGTGGCATCGCTCTTATATTAACGCTATTGATGGATGGACCAGCTCAGGGAACAACTCTGACAGGGTAACCGGGCGCCAATCACCAACAGATCTCCATCCAAGCAGTTCTCACAATAATACCCAGTGATTCATGGAATAAACAACCTCACATAGTGTGAAACCGTATAAAACTATTTATTAAAAAAATGAGGAAGTATTGCACTTACAGCAAATCTATAATCAATGAGCTCCTTAAAACCAGAATGTGGATCAATCCACAGCGCAATAACCTGGGGTCAGCAGTCACCCGACATGTTTCATCCTCATGGACAACATCTGGAACGCATGCCGTTTGGCGTTGTTTGTATGCTGTACGCTTTTTTTATCCTGGCATCTTGTAAGTATTTTCTTGTCTGGCGCAATAAAGAAGATTTTTTAACACTAATGCACTATGAGCCTCTCTCTGTTTCCTTGAGCTCATCGGAGAGCGGGCTTTTTTGACCTTTCCCTTGAGGTTCCTTCCATAATCCAACCAGAGGATCCCAGTTTAAGATCTACCATCACCAGAACTCTGCTTTTTTGACCCCCAGACTGAAAAGCTGGGGGTCCATTGTTTCTGGTGAGTGGGGTTACATGAGGGGTTTGGCACCTTGCACCTTCAAGGGTTTGGAGCACTTTTTAAGCACTGAAGTCACTTTGTTTGGATGAATAAATTTGGCCACCTTGTGACATATCTATGAACTGCACTTTGGCACTTTATTTAACTTGCCGACCGGCGCTTGACGGCGACAAGGTGGTTCGATATCGCAAACCACCGTCATATGATGGCGGCCTCGATCACGAGCCGTGAGCGTGCGCACGCTCCAGGAGCGGGCACTACAGCGCCATTCGACACCGATCACTCTACAGGGCCAGGCCAATGATTTTGGGCCTGGCCCTTCCCATTGGTCCTGGCCAATGATAGGGCTCCTCTGCCTCTGTAATGTAAACAGAGGCAGAGGAAGTAAGCTCAACTTCCTCCCTGAAGCCCTTTTCGGTTTCAGCGAGGAAGAAGGAGCTTCTAAAATGTGAGTTGCACCAACACCACACTGACACCATCACAGTTAGGCATATTTAACCCCTTGATTGCCCCCCCAGTTAACCCCTTCACTCCCTGTCAGTGTCATATAGTGCAGTGATCTGATTTTTACCGACCGCTGTACTTGTGACCCTTGTGACACTAAATCAGTGCTAGGGTAGGTAGGTAGTATTAGGCCTAGTTAGGTGTAAATACCCCCCCTTGCCCCCCAATAAAGTTTTTAACCCCTTGATTGCCCCGTCACCTGTGATCACCGTATAAGTGTCATGGGTGACGCTAGCTAGCTAGCTAGCTCATTTTTTTTCAATCAGATTACCCGACGTATATTATTTTATATACCTTTTTATAGGTTTTAACCCCGATCGCCCGGCGGTGACCCCAGTTAGGTTTTAGTGTGCGTTAGGGTCAGCGTAAACGCCAGGCAGGGCCAGTTAGTGAGGTACTCTGACACGCACAAACGCACATTAGATAGACGTTCGATATTATTGTAGTATCTGATCAGATATACTGTATATTAGTGTCCCCACTAGATTAGGGTTCTAAAAAACGCAGCGTTAGCGGGATCAGCCCAGATACCTGCTAGCACCTGCGTTTAGCTCCTCCACCCAGCCCACCCAAGTGCAGGATCAATAGATCGCTGTCACTTACAAAACACAGAACACATATCTGCAGCCTTCGCAGAGATCACGCCCGATCTCTGCGAAATCTGACAGTGAATTTGGTAGCGTTTGAAACAGGCTCTGACAACCAGGTGCGCTTTTTTGCCTGTGATTCACGGTAATGTATCTATAAATTTAGAAAGTCCAAAATCTCCAATCCGAGGTACACTACCGAAGAGGCCTACAATATGCGGAGTATGACAGATGAGTGATGGGGAAGCTCCACTGTCAGAATCAGGCTCAGCTTATTAACCTGTAGACAGCAGCGGCACCCTGTCAGATAGCTCTGACGATGGAGTTGTGGTCCCCGTTCTGCTGTCGCTGATGTGCATGAACCGCAGGGCTCTTGTATGCAGCAGAGAGACAGTACTAGCACAGCTACTCGTTCTGGTGAACTGGCAAGCACCAGCGGCCTAGTACCCCCTGGACGTAGACGAACCAGCACTGCAGTATCACGCGGTGATGTGGCGAGTCCCATAAGTGCAGTTCAAGCTGGTGTGGCTAGCACAAGTAATGCCCCGCAGCCACAAAGAAGATCAACACAGGCCAACAGTACCCATAGTGCCCTTCCTAACGCGCTTGCAAACCCTGATTGGCAACCCACCACTGATGCAGCGCCCATACTTCCCCCATTCACTTGGCAACCCGGAATCACCGTGAATACAGCTGATTTTACAGCCATTGATTTTTATTCGCTGTATTTCATGGAAGATCTCTATAGATCTATAGTGGACCAAAGCAATTTGTATGCTGGTCAATTCATCGCCACTAATCCCCATTTGACACTTGCCAGAGACTGGAAACAAATCACGGTTCCAGAATTTAAGACCTTTCTGGGTCTTTCCTTCCTCATGGGCATAACTAACTAAGTTGCGGTCATATTGGTCCACTGATCCTATTCACCATATGCCCGTGTTCTCTGTTTGCATGTCCAGGGCACGATACGAGCAGATTTTGCAGTTCATGCACTTCAGTGACAATGAACTCAGTCGTCCACGGGGTGACCCTGAATTTGACAAGCTCTACAAAATTCGGCCTCTCGTAAACCACTTCAACCAGAAGTTCGCCGCCCTTTTTATTCCCAACACAGTTGTGTGCGTGGTCGAGTCCCTGGTTAAATTTTCTGGCCGTCTTGATTTCAAGCAGTACATCCCCAGCAAGCGTGCCAGATACGAGGTCAAACTGTATAAGCTTTGTGACAGGGCCACAGGCTATACACATAGGTTCATGGTTTATGAGGGCAAAGATAGTCACGTAGAGCCGGAAGGATGCCCAGACTACATAGGGAGCGCTGGCAAGATTGTGTGGAGCTTGGTGTCACCCTTATTCGGAAAGGGGTACCACTTGTACGTGGACAATTATTACACGAGCGTGCCACTTTTTAGTAATTTGTTTGATCATCAGATTGGCGCATGTGGCACCGTGCTACCTAATCGCCGGGGCTTCCCCAACGGTTGGTAGAATCCAGTCTTAGTCGGGGGGAGAGAGCCTGCTTGAAGTGTAATAATTTGCTTGTGATGAAGTGGAGGGACAATCGGAATGTTTTCGTTCTGACCTCCCTTCATGCAGATACGACTGTCCAAATTTCTACAGTTACTGGTGTTGTAGAGAAACCCCTCTGTGTCCACGAATGTAACCTAAATATGGGAGGGGTGGACCTCAATGACCAGTTACTGGCACCGTACCTAATCACCCGTAAAGCTAGATGCTGGTACAAAAAAGTGTCTATATACCTTTTTTTCAATTGCCTTTGCTGAACGCTCATGTCTTATACAGAGTGTCAGGACTGACAGGATCCTTCCTCAAATTCATGGAAGAGATCGTCACAGCCCTTCTGTTTCCAGGTGGTGCTGCACCCCCACTTCACAATGTAAATGCAGTTAGCCAGCTGCAAGGGAGGCACTTTCCATGTGTCCCCTGTGGTACCCCAGGCCACAGAGCACCCCAAAAGAGATGTCGTGTCTGCAGACGACACGGATACAGGCGTGACACCTGCAGTTGTTGTTCCACCTGTCCTGACCAGCCTGGTCTCTGCATCAATGACTGTTTTGAACGCTACCACACATTAGGGAATTATTAGCGTAGGGTGCAGCAGACATAGTGATAGGCACACGTACATAGGGTCTCCAAAGATGCCAGTGCATTTTGAGAGACCCAAACCTGGAACCAGTTTTTAGTTACAAAAAGAAAAGGCGTACCAAAAAAAACAAAAAAATTTAAAACAACAAAAAAAAAAAAAAGTAAAAAAAAAATATATATAACAAAAACAGTTGTACGTTTCTTTTTTCTCTCTTGTTTTCTCTCTAATCTCTCTCTGTTCTCTCCCTATTGTTAACATTTTCTATGCATACCTGCTTGTTATTGTTTTTATCATGTTTTCTTTGCAGGTGGTATGTAATTTTTTTTGTTACGGCTTACCTGGAATGTTTTATTAATACGTTTTATAATTTTTTTTCTTCTTAGCAGGTATGTAATTTTTTAAGTTACTGTGTTTTATTAATTGTTTGTTCTTTTTAGGTACGCCATTCAGCTGCAGCACTGATTTATTAATGGTGACAGCAAAAGCGTTTGCTCCCACCATTCATAAAGCAGCGACTCCAGCGCTGTTGGCGGTGATTTCACCACCACAGTTAAAAAAAGAGCAAATATACCGGAGCATAGGGGCAGTGGGTGGAAATTGGGGCAGATTGCCCCTATGCTCCGGTATATTTTTTTTTTAAAAAGTGGCTATGCCCACCATTAGAAGTGGGAGGATGAAGGGAGGTTTTCTAATGGTGGGCATACCCACCGATTGGTTCTTTTTTTTCATGAAAAAAAAAGAACATTACAATATATGCCCAACAAGGACCAGTGACATACTAGTATGTTACTGGTCTTTTCAGGCTCTCCTGTCCCACCGGGGAACGTGAGAATGCAACTGGTGGTTCCATCAGCTGACCATAGAGCTGGTTGAAGACTAGAATGGCTCCAATCATCTCCATGGCCTAAGAAACCGGAGGCTGTTAGCATTTTGTGACTTTGGTTTTTGCCAGATATAAAAAGCGCCATTGGGATATTGGGGAAACATCTTATCACACCGATTTTGGTGTGGTCAGATGCTTTAAGGGCTGGGGAAAGATCTAGAGTCTAGTAGACCACAAATTAAAAAAAAGAAATGACAATGCCTATTTTTATCATAGGGGATATTTAAAATCCCTGTGATAAAAATAAAAATGATAAAAAAAAGATAGATGAAATTGACAGTGTAAAAAAAAATAAAAAGCAAAATGAATAATTAAAAAAAAATAAAAAATGCACCCCTCCCCCCGTGTACGCGTGCAAAGATGGACGCAAGCGCGAAAAATGACATAAAAAAAAAACTTACACAAAGTTGTCTCTGAAATGATATATTGCTCACACATGCCATGGGTATGTGTGGAATTACATCCCAAAATACATTCTGCTGCTTCTCCTGAGTATGGGGATACCACATGTGAAAATTTATGCCTTCACTTCTTACTACCTATCCAGGTTTCAGAGGCCAGGAAATGCCCAGATAGCAATAAAAAAAAAACAATTGACCCCATTTTGGAACGTAGACACCCCAATCTATCTGCTGAGAGGCATGTTGAGTCCATGGAATATTTTATATTTTGCCACAAGTTTCCGGGAAATTACAATTTTTATTTATTTTTATTTTTTTTTTACACAAAGTTGTCACTGAATTGATATATTGCTCACACATGCCATGGGTATATGTGGAATTACACCCCAAAATACATTCTGCTGCTTCTCCTGAGTATGGGGATACCACATGTGTAGACTTTTTGGGAGCCTATCCACGTGCAGGACCCCGAAAACCTGCAGCTCTCATTTGTTTTGGAAAATGAAGAAATAGATTTTTTTTTTTTATACTTTTTCAAATTTCAAAACTTTGTGACAAAATGTAAGATCTGTAAAATAATCAAAATACTTCTCAGCAAATAGCTTGGAGTGTCTACTTTCCAAAATGGGGTCATTTGGTGGGGGGGTTTGTGCTATCTGGGCATTCCATGGCCTCCGAAACTGTGATAGGGAGTGAGGAGTAAAATCAGCTTTTTACGCACTTAGAAAGCCTAAAGGCAGTAAGTAGTTTTTGGGGTCCCGTACATGGCTAGACTGCCAGAAAGTCTCACATATGTGGTATCCCCATATTCAGAAGAAGCAGCAGAATGTATTTTGGGGTGTAATTTCACATATACCCATGGCATGTTCAAGCAACATATTATTTAGTGACAAGTTTGTGAAAAAAAAAAATGTAATTTCCCCGAAACTTGTGGCAAAATATAAAATATTCCATGGACTCAACAAGCCTTTCAGCAAATAGCTTAGGGTGTCTACTTTCCAAAATAGGGTCATTTAGGGGGGGTTGTGCTATCTGGGCATTTCCTGGCCTCCAAAACTGAGATAGGTAGTATGGGATGAAGGCATACATTTTTGCCCTTAGAAAGCCTGAAGACGGTGATTGATTTTTGGAGTCCCGTATGCCGATAGGCTCCCAAAAAGTCTCATACATGGGGTATCCCCGTACTCAGGAGAAGCAGCAGAATGTATTTTGGGGTGTAATTCCACATATACCCATGGCATGTGTGAGCAATGTATCATTTCAGTAACAACTTTGTGTGATTTTTTTTTTTCTGGTCATCTTTCAATCACTTATGACAAAAAAAAAAAAAAAAATTTAATGGGCTCAACATGCCTCTCAGCAAATTCCTTGGGGTGTTTACTTTGCAAAATGGGGTCATTTGGGGGGGGGGGGGTTGTACTGCCCCTCCATTTTAGCACCTCAGGAAGTGAGATAGGCAGTCATAAAATAAAAGCTGTGGAAATTCCAGAAAATGTACCCTACATAGTTACATAGTTAGTCAGGTTGAAAAAAGACACAAGTCCATCCAGTTCAACCAAAAAAA
>BLSH010323185.1:315701-326796 GCA_018402905.1 Glandirana rugosa | reverse complement strand
TGACCAATTCTCGTTTCCTCACCCTTATAAAATCACTTTGTCGAAACTAAATCTGACGACCACAAACAACACAAACCTCAAAAACAAAAAACCCCCAAAAAAGAAACGTCGAAAAATTGTAAAAAAAAAGACAGTAAAAAATTTATCAAAAAAAAAAAGGAAAGGAAGGAAATCTGACGATTAATTCCCCTCACCAATTAACCGGTCTCCACTAACTTAAGGATATTTCGAGAGACAACTCGAGTAAAGTCTCGAACGAGTAGAACTCGAACGATGGAGAAACGAACGACGTGGAGACTCGTTCACCTGGAACTGATTCACCACTCAATTTTTGGTCTCAAATTTTGTTCTCTAAACAGGAAATGTCTGATGTTACTTACAGGTTCTGAAGATTCCTGTTATAATCTCTTGTTTTAAACTCTGGTTTTTAACTCACCACTTAGTCAAGGTCCACTTGCTCAGAGGTGCAGCAAGCAAAGAGGTAGCAAGCTCAAGATGAGCAAGCTCTGAAATGAGCTCAACAGAGAGCTTTATAGGAATTCAATCACCTCTGGCCAATTAACCACTCCCCTTAATTAGCAGTCTAAAGGAAGGAAAGGAAAAAAAAAAACTATTTAAAAAATGACAGAAAAAAAAATGTTAAAAAGCTGCAAAGAAAAAACCCCCAAAAAACAAAAACTCCAAACACAACAAACACCAGCAGTCTAAATCAAAGCTGTTTCACTAAAATATTCCCACTCCTTTGCTCTTAACCAGTAAGTTCAGGCAAGCAACCCTAGTTTGTAGATGCTATAACTTTTGCTCAAACCAATAAATATACGCTAATTTACTTTTTTTTTTTTTTACCCGAGACATGTGGCTAAATGCATTTTGGCAAAAATTTATGACTTAAATTTAGTATATTGTATTTTTGTAATAACAAAATTGAAAATATCTTTTTTCTTTTTTTTTAATTTTAATTTTTTTTTTTTGTGTCTATCGCAAAAAATAAAAAACGCAGCGGTGAACAAATGCCCCCCAAAAGAAAGCTCTATTTGTGGGAAAAAAGGACGCATATTTCGTTTGGGTACTGCATTGCATGACCGCGCAATTACCAGTTAAAGCAGCACAGTGCCAAATTGTAAAAAAGTGCTCTGGTCCTAAAGCTGGAAATCCTTCTGGGGCTGAAGTGGTTAATCAATTCTCAATATTTGTTTTTTGTCATTTATTATTGGACACTTGTACGTGTATTCAATGGACATTTATATGTCTATCTAGAGGGGTCAGTGCTGTTTTATTACTTCTTGTTTGTTTATACTAGGACACTTGTGTCCTTTGTGCAGCAGCCTCCCTCTTTTACTTTTGTAATCAGGTTTGGTTAATGCAGTTTGGTTTGTTATTGCACCTTTGTCCATAGCGCGGATTGTTTTGGGTTTATATTATTTTTTTGTTTTCTTTTCTTATGTATTCAAATTTCTTCTATTTAAAATTCGAATTTCAGAAGATGGTTATATTCTTTTTATTTGATCTATTCTCTTCATTTCTATTTTATTACATTCTATTCTTTTATTTTCTGTTATATTATTTTCTATTCTATTATATTTTTTTCTATTCTATTCCTTTTATTTTCCATTTTTTTTAATTCTCTTTGGAAAATCGAAAACTATTCAAATTAGAAATTATTTTGAAAACTATTCGATTCGAAATCTTTTCAAACTGATTTGAATTCCATCTGAATCTTTTTTTTTTTTTTTTTTTTTTTTTTTTTTATTTTGGATTCATTGAAATTTGTTACAATTGTAATTCGGAAATAAGAATACATCCGGATTTCCAAAAAACCAAAATGCCTCCTAATTTCAATTTGGAACGGAACAAATTGCACATGTCTATTGGGGAACTGTGCCAAATGCTTTTGCAAAATCCAAGTATACTACGTCCACAGCCACCCCTCTGTCCAAGGTTTTACTTACCGCCTTATAAAAAGAAATCAGATTTGTCTCACAACTTCTGTCTTTTATGAATCCATGTTGTCTGTTGCTTGAAATATTTTTTTCCAGCAAGAACTCATCTATGTGGTCTTTTATTAAACTCTCCAGTATTTTCCCAACTATAGAAGTTAAACTAACAGGTCTATAGTTACTTGGTAAAGACTTTGGTCCCTTTTTAAATATAGGTACCACCTTGGCCTTACGGCAATCCAGTGGTACTATTCCAGTCATTAAAGAGTCCCTAAAAATGAGAAACAATGGTTGGCTTTGAAACGACAAGGCTCAATTCTTTTAGGATCCGTGGGTGTATGCCATCTGGTCCAGGTGCTTTATCCACATTTATTCAGTCTAAATATTTCTGGACCATAACACTTTTGAGTCATTATGGATCATTTGGGGCTGTGTCAATGCCATCCCCATTATGGCCATGACCTCTGCCATGCTTCTTTGTATACACAGAGCTGAAGAAGGTATTTAATACAAACATACATACAGTATCTCACAAAAGTGAGTACACCCCTCGCATTTTTGTAAATATTTCATTATACCTTTTTATGTGACAACACTGAAGAAATGACACTACAATGTAAAGTAGTGAGCGTAGAGCTTGTATAACAGTGTAAATGGGCTGTCCCCTCAAAATAACTCAACACACAGCCATTAATGTCTAAACTGCTGGCAACAAAAGTGAGTACACCCCTAAGTGAAAATGTCCAAATTAGGCCCAAAGTGTCAATATTTTGTGTCCACCATTATTTTCCAGCACTGCCTTAACCCTCTTGGGTGTGGAGTTCACCAGAGCTTTGCAGGTTCCTACTGGAGTCCTCTTCCACTCCTCCATGACGGCATTACGGAGCTGGTGGATATTAGAGACCTCACTCAATAGCTTTTAGGGCTGGAGACCTGCTTGGCCAGTCCATCACCTTTACTGTTAGCGTCTTTAGCAAGGCAGTGGTCATCTTGGAGGTATGTTTGGGGTTATGTTGGAGTAATGCCCTGCGGCCCAGTCTCCAAAGGGAGGGTATCATACTCTGCTTGAGTATGTCACAGTACATGCTGGCATTCATGGTTCCCTCAATGAACTTTTTCTCCCCAGTGTCGGCAGCACTCATGCAGCCCCAGACTGACACTGCCATCACCATGCTTGATGGTATTCAAGACACACTTGTCTTTGTACTCCTCACCTGGTTGCCGTCACACACGCTTGATACCACCTGAACCAAATAAGTTTATCTTGATCTCATCAGACCACAGGACATGGTTCCAGAAATCCTTGTCCTTAGTCTGCTTGTCTTCAGCAAACTGTTTGCAGGCTTTCTTGTGCATCATCTTTAGAAGAGGCTTCCTTCTGGGACGACAGCCATGCAGACCAATTTGATGCAGTATGCGGCATATAGTCTGAGCACTGATAGGCTGACCCCCCACCCCTTCAACCTCTGCAGCAATGCTGGCAGCACTCATACGTCTATTTCCCAAAGACAACCTCTAGATATGATGCTGAGCATGTGCATTTAACTTCTTTGGTTGACCATGGCAAGGCCTTTTCTGAGTGGAACCTCTCCTGTTAAACCGCTGTATGCTTTTGGCCACCATGCTGCAGCTCAATTTCAGGGTCTTGGCAATCTATAGCCTAGGCCAGAAGAAAGGAGGCGAGGGAGGCGCACCTGAGTGTAGTATTAAAAGGAGCGTTTAATTGCACAACAATCAATGCACTTACAAGAATGTAGAATCATACATATAAATCCTCCTCCTCAACAGGTGCTGCTGCTGGCTATTGGTTCCTACAGGGTGGATGGTCAGGAGAGCCAGGGCTGTGTGCAGAGAGCCACCTGGAATCCACGGTGAGCACCGCGGGCTGGCTCCCCAGGCATGCACTGTGTGCTGAGCTCTGCCCTTGGAAATCGGAAGTGGCATCAGCGGTGGGGCTGTGATGAGGGAGGTCAGGATTGTCCAATGGGCTACGTGCTCGGGGCCAAGCAGCTCCTTCTACTGGCCTGGTGTACACGTAGCAATGGGCTAAGTTAAATAGACTAAGCGTGATTAAACGCGGCTGTGGGACTACAACATCCATCGGTCCCAAATAAGCACTAAATTGCAGTAATAGTACAATGAACAGGACCAAAGTCAAATAATAGCATGCATAAATAAATTCAGATATAAATTACATAACTGATAAAGCACTGATAAAAACAGATAATGGACAGGAAATTGAAACTAGGGAACATGGGAAGAGGGGGAGGTGAGGGGTGGGACAAAATAAGAACAAGGAGGGATAGGTGCACTCTATCTAGGACATGCCCATGATTACATACTCTTAGTAGACCACCTCCCCCAAGAGTCGATAACCCAAATAAGGACCATAAGGGTCCACTGTAAAGAAACTGAAGGAATAAAGGGGTGGGAAAGGGGGGGGGGGGGAATCAGGCAAAGGGTATCCATCCACACTGTTGTCCGAAGCCTTTGAACAATATAGCCACCGCCCTCTGCCAAAAACCACATGCAATAAAAATATCCAACCCTTACGCTTTACCACCCTCCTGTCAGTGGAACGTTACAAACGGTTGTGCCAACAGGTCAGAAACTTTTTGGATTTTTTCTTTAAATACCCTCACTACTGGAGGCTTGAATGAGGAGATATAGATACATACCATATTATGAAAATGTATCCCTATGCCTGATTTTTTCCCCCCCCCTTTCCCATCCTTTTATTCCATATTCACATTCCTTTCATTTACAGCGGACCTTTATGGTCCTTATTTGGGTTATCGACTCTTGGGGGAGGTGGTCTGCTAAGAGTAAGTTATCATAGACCTATAAAAGGGAAAGAAAACTGCGCTAAAGTTATTTAAACAGTTGTTGACAAATTATGTAAATGTATTAATGAAGTTGCAGCTGCAACCTAACACCACCCAACACCAATGGCATAAATGATCTATTGTAATAAAAGGCTGAGCGGCCCTTCATAGAACACCATGAGGGTATAAAAAATAATAAAAGTCCATATATCATGAAGTGAGTAATAGTTCATAGATATGAATCTCCACACAGTTCTGGGTCACCACAGTGAAAATTCAACACTCCATATTTAACTGCACCAGTGATTCCACCACCGTTTGTAAAAGGTGTCCCCTTACCAGAAAGGGTAGACCTCTTGATTATAGGAGGTCAGCAACGCCAGTGGCTTCACAACCCAGCCAAGGTATGAACAGCTTGTACTCCAAGGTCCTCCCATGTCTCATATGTTCTATAAGCATCTGTCTGATGGTGTCCTGGTCTGGAGGTTGACGTGGAGCTCCTCTGAGTCTTCTATGGTCTGGTGACTTCCGACTCTCCCCAGCACGGCGACTGGACAGGGAGGGGGAAATCTCTCCCAACTCTCGTCTTCTCTTCCTCCAGCTCACAAGTGTCCACAATCAGGGAAATGTTCCCCTTAAAGTGTCATTCCACCTTGTGGGGGGTCCTATGCCTGCAATGCGCAGACTGTAGACATGAAGCTGATTCTGCTCTGACCTGTGTGAGGATCTTCTCTGTCTCTTCTCCGTGTCCCCGATGGAAGATGGAGGTTTCTTTTCCTGGCTGAGAGGTGTGAGGGCCGTTCTGTGTGTGCACTACGGATCTGGGAAGACTCCAATCACATAGACATGTGCTAGATAGATTGAACCCCCCCCCCCCCTCTCGTTCCCTCCCTTTTCTTATTTTGCCCCATCCCCCCCCCCCCCCCCTGTTCCCTTTCTTCCCTCTCACCCTCTCCCCTAGTTTCAATGAATGAGTTCCTGTTCATTATCTGTTTTTTATCAGTGTTTTTTATCAATGCTTTATCGGTTTTTATGAAATTTGTATCTGAATTTATTTATGCATACTATTTGACTTTGATCCTGTTCATTGTACGATTAATGCAATTTAGTGATTATTTGGGACCGCTGGACGTAGTCCAGCAGCCACGGTTATTCACGCATAGTCTATTTAACTTCGCACATTGCTAAGTGTACACCAGGCCAGTAGAAGGAGCTGTTTGGCTCCGAGCATGCAACCCATTGGACAATCCTGACCTCCCTAATCGCAGCCCCACAGCTGATGCCACTTCCGGAGCTCAGCACGCAGTGCATGCCTGGGAAACTGGCCTGCGGTGCTTACCGTGGATTCTAGGTGGCTCTCTGCACTCAGCCCCTGCTCTCCTGATCATCCACCCTGTAGAAACCAATAGCCAGCGTCAGCACCTGTTGAGGAGGAGGAGGAGGAGGATTTATATGCGTGATTTCTTCTACATTCTTGTAAGTGCATTGATTGTTGTGCAATTAAATGGTCCTTTTAATACTACACTTGGGTACGCCTCCCTCTCCTCCTTTCTTCTCTCCACTACACAGAGTCTGCGGACACACTCTGGGGACGGCAGCCACCTTATATACCAGTGAACTTAGTGGTTTATTTGTCCATCTGTAAGGCCTCTTTCTCTTTCGTTCATTGACGGACACAGCAGCTCCATAGACCAATGGGTTATGCTGCCCTCTTCAGGAGTGGACTAGGCAGAACATGCAGTTTAACCAAAAACAGACACGGCCCCTCCCAGGGGGCAGTCCTCACTGGCAGTGAGCCTCCACCCTGCAACAGCTAGCTCTGTTTTTTCTGCCTAGTGCAAGGAGTAAGGACCTGGCTTCCTGCTGGGACCTGTGGTACCTCTGCATTTGGTTCCACTTCTGCTGTGTTTTCGCGATGAAGACTGCAATCAAGTGCTGGGCTGGGTGACAGGCTGGATAATATAGATCCAGGTAGTCTCCCCAGCCCGGCCAGCGAGCGCGTGCAGACCTTAGCTCCGCGCTGGGTCGGCCGCAACAGGCCCCTAGCCGGACGGGGCGGCCCCACGAGTTAAACATCCCGCCGGAGCACATATGACCGGGCGATTGGGTCCGTGTCACAGTGCTACCATGGCCAACAGATCCCCCGGAATGGACGGGGAGACAGATCTGTCTCGGGTGGGATACCCGCTACCGCCCGACTGGATGGGTAAGTACGCCCCCCCTCTCCTGCTGGGGTATGGGGGGAGCAGGCGGGTTCCTTCCCGGGGTGTTAGGCTGGCGGGCTGGTTCCCCCCTCCTTCTCTTCACCCCCTCTGGTGCTGCGCTGCCCCTGGCCCCCCTGGGGTTCCCTTGTGGTGTCCGGGGTTTTTAGCTGCACCTCTTACCCTCCTGCCTCGTGCTGCTACAATGGCAGCTGGTCCGGGAGGTAGCCGCGTCTGGGGCCATTTTGGCATAGTCGCGGCCGCCATTTTGTTGTGGTCGGCTTCATGGATTTGACTCTAGTGTGCCCAGCGGCCATTTTCTTGTGGCCTGTGCACACAATCTAGCTCCTGTGTGAGGGGGGCGGTCCCTGAGCTCAGGCTGGCGCCGTTTCTCCCCCCAGCAAGGCACAGAGACACAGCAGCCCGTGTGGAGCAGGCAAAGCAGCGGCAGCAGTGGGCAGCAGCAGGCACGGTCTCCTCTCCATGGGACAGTTGAGCAGGCAGGTGGTGAATCCTCCTGGGGTTACCCTCCTGCAGGAAGCCTGCGCAGCGTTTTGGGGTGGGGGTTGCCTGGTCTACCATCAGTTTAGGTGGCGTGTTACCAGGGTGGGTGATGCAATGACAGCCGATGCGAGTGCTTCCCCACCAGACCTCTCCATGTTTGCAGCCAGCTCCTCGGGGACTGTGGTCCCCCTTGACGCTCTGTTGGTGGTCCTGTAGTCCTTTGTCTCCCGGGTAGAGACAGCATGTGGGCGTAAGGTGGTAAAAAAGCGGCCCCTACCCACCTCCACCGGTGAGGACTCGGACCCTGAAGGGGGCTCCACCATGTCGGGGACCCCCTTTGAGCTGTTGGATGGCGAGGCCCCGGATTCCTCTGATAGTGAGGAGGAATCTTCGGCGGCCACTGCTGCACACAACAAGGCACTAGTAGGCGCCCTGATTACAGCGGTGCGCAATACTCTGAAAGCTGGAAGAGGCGGCTGGAGCTTCGCAGGAGGTGACCATTCCCTTTGGGTCACATAAACCGGCCCGCGTGGCTAAGGTTTTCCCCTATTTGCCCTATTTTGATAGGTTTGTCTACAGAGAATGGGAACGGCCTCAGAGTTCCTTCCCCATGCCAAAACAGTTCACTGTGCGTTATCCTTTTGAGGACAGCCTTGTAAAGTGGGCGTCAGCCCCCCCCCCGTGGTTGATCCCCCAGTGTTTCGCCTGAATAAGGCGACCACGATTCCGGTGGAAGGCACACCGTCCTTTAAGGACCCGGCTGATAGAAAAGCCGAGGCTGTCACCAGATCTATGCTTGTTCTGGCGGGGTCAGGTATGTGGCCTGTGTTGGCCTCTGCTCTGGTGTCGCAAACACTCACAGAATGGGCAAAGCTACTGCACCGCGAATTGAGCAATGCAAAGGTTCCTCCTGAATGTGTGGAGCTCACTGCCCAGCTCATCCAAGGGCTTAAGTATCTGTGTGACGCAGCCCTGGATACGGCCCTCCTGTTTTCAAAATTGTCAGTCTTCTCTGTGGTTGTCAGGCAGTTGCTCTGGCTGAAGCGTTGGTCGGCGGACCAGACATCTAAGAAGGTCCTAGCAGACTTGCCTTTTCAGGATGGGCGGCTCTTTGGAGCCACCCTGGATGAGATCATAAGGGATCTCACCAGTGGGAAGAGCACCTTTTTTACGTAGACTGAGAAGAGTAAGGAGTCCCATAGTAGGCCTGGTCCCTCCTTTTCGGCCCAGAAGAGGCTTTTTCGTATGTCCCGCTCGTCGGGCAAGGGCTCCCAGCTCGCCAAGCCTCCCGCGGGTGGACAGAAGCATCCCTGGCAGCGTAAGCATGACAAGCCAGATGACAAGTCCTCCTCAGCATGAAGGGTTGCCCCCACCCGTCCTTTTGCATGGGGGGACTTCTCCTGGGGTTTGCAGACCGGTGGACTTCCCGCATTTCAGACTGCTGGGTGCACGAGGTGATTTTGTCAGGGTACAAAATAGAATTTCGTTTCCGTCCTCTGGACAGGTTCTTTGCCTCAAATATGCAGCTCCTCCCAGGCAGGCTGCAGGCCCTGCTGGGGGCGGTGCAGGTCCTGTTTCGTCAAGGGGTTGTGGTCCCTGTCCCGGCCTCGGAACGTTTCCGGGGGTTTTACTCAAACCTGTTTGTGGTTCCAAAGAAGGATGGGGTATGGCCGATCCTGGACCTAAAAGCCCTCAACTTCTTTGTACGTGTACGAAAGTTCAGGATGGAGTCTGTTCACTCTGTGGTGGCAGCACTGCACCAGGGCGATTTCCTGGCTTCCCTCGACATCAAAGATGCGTACCTGCATATTCCCATATGTGCTCAGCACCAGCGCTTCTTGCTCTTTGCGTTTGGGGAGCATCACTATTAGTTTGTGGCTCTCCCGTTTGGCCTGGCCTCTGCTCCTCGGGTCTTCACCAAGTTATTGGCCCCGGTTCTGGCACTATTGAGAGATAAAATTGCAAATATTGCAAAAGAAAATAATTGGGACTTTATATGAAGCATGTAGTTGTCATATGGTATCGTTGATGGATATCAATAAGCGGGTAAGATAGGTAAAATGTTTTATTGTATATGGATAATTGAATAGTACATCTATGGTCACAAAAGTGATCCAAAGTAACATGTATGGTCATTGAAAAGATCCAAAGTAACATAGTGTAACACACATTATACAATATACATCATACATTTATACAATAAACATGCAATACGGTAAATAAAGCATGGCATGGCTATATTCCCCATCCATCAATCCCATAGTGTATATGACAGTATTGAATTGGTATAATAAGAAACAACATGGCCCACGACCCCATATTCCTGGGGTGTAAGCCCCGGATATGACCATATATAGGAAAGATGATGGTAGGACATCAAAACCTATGTTGGACTGCAGAAACACGACAGTAGTAGCTCGACGCGTTTCGTGGCTAAAAAGGGCCACTCATCAGAAGCAAGCGTGTTGGGGTCTGCAAGGAAAAAACAACAATGAACATGGGGGGGGGGGGTTTGTTAAAAGCGTTGCACACTCACTTGTATCCTCATACAGATAAGTGGGGCCTCCAATATGCCTATAGGAGGCCACCACACAATCTAGCAGTGGATATACTCAGTCCGTGAGCCGATACCGAACGGCCGGCCGGGGCAGGCCAGACTGGAAGAACATCCTGATCGGGGACTGTGCTGGCGGACAGGGTGACCCGATGCTGTTAGAGGTCTAGAGCCTCCTTTCCCTGTCACGGCTCACTCTACCAGGGCGATTAGCACTTCCTGGGCTTTCCGACATCAGGCATCTGTGTCTCAAGTGTGCAAGGCGGCTAATTGGTCCTCTGTGCACACCTTTTCAAAATTTTACAAAGTTGATGTTTACATACCCTAGTGATTTTGGCCTGAGAACATGCACACAAGTTGACACAAAGGGGTTTGAATGTAGGTAACTATCCTCACCTGTAATCTGTTTGCTTGTATTAATGTGCATATAAAAGGTCAATGAATGTCTGGACTCCTGTCTGACCCTTGCATCTTTCATCCAGTGCTGCACTGTTTCTGGATTCTGAGTCATGGGGAATCCAGATAAAGAGCCTTTGTGGATGAGGCTCTTTATCTTCTCATCATCATTATTCATAAACTTTTTTAATCAAACAATATATTTTTTCAATAAAATCATTTCCGTGAACCTGTTGTGCTTCATTTAACCACTTCCGGACCGCCGTACGTCGTTTGACGGCGGTACTTTGAAGTGGAATACCGTTGTTATGGTAGCAGATAGCTACCATAACCCCGGTATCTTTTTTTTCAGGCAGCGATTCTGTACAAGATAAAAGTGATCTTAGCGGCGGATTCGCCGCGAGATCACTTTTATCAGCGGCGGGAGAGGTGCCCCCCCCCCCCTCCGCCGCTTTCCGGTCATCTCCGCCGCTTACCGGACGCGCCGGAAGCAGCGGAGATGATCGGGTCCTCTCACTCCAGTGTCCGTGTGCCGAGTGAGCGGCTGAATCCGCTCACCCGGCTCCATAACAAGGCTGGGCGGAAGCTACGTCACAAGTAGCTTCCGCCCAATGCTCTTAAAGGGGACATTTTTTTTTTTTTCCCCCTGCCATTTTTTTCAAAATTTTTTTTTTTTTT
>BLSH010323185.1:292248-302514 GCA_018402905.1 Glandirana rugosa | reverse complement strand
GCCCCCCCCCCCCCCCCCCCCCGGAATGTCCGGACCCAGCATATCACGGATCCGGGTAAAGGGCCAATGACAGCGGCCCTTTACCACGTGATCGCTCCATCTGATGACGGAGCAATCACTTGTTAACAAACCGGCGCATGTCCGGTTAAGCTCCTTCCCGCTCCTCACACCGATCGATACAGTGTGTGAGGAGAGGAGTGAGCCGATGCAACAGCGTTTGTGGGCTGGATGTGAAGTGCCCACAGCTCTGATCTGTGCCAATCCATGGCTCATTAATGCTCATCCGTGGCTGATTAATGCTCATCCATGGCTCATTCATACCCATCCATGGCCCATTCATGCCTTATCCATGCTCATCCATTTCTCATTCATGCCCATCCATGGCTCATCCATACACCTCCATGGCTCATTCATGCTCATCCATGCACATCCATGCCTCATTCATGCTCATCCATGCCTCATTCATGTTCATCTATGGCTCATTCATGCCTCATTCGTGCCCATCCATGCCTCATTTGTGCCCATCCATGGCTCATTCATGCTCATTTATGCCTCATTCATGCTGATCCATGCCCATTCATACCTCATCCGTGCCCGCCCATGCCTCATTCCTGTTCATCCATGCCTCATCGGTGCTCATCCATGCCACACCAGGTAATAAGATCCATGCCTTATCCATGCTACATCAGTGCTCATCTGTGCCACATCAGTGCTCATCTGTGCCACATCAGTGCTCATCTGTGCCACATCAGTGCTCATCTATGCCACATCAGTGCTCATCTATGCCACATCAGTGCTCATCCATGCCACATCAGTGCTCATCCGTGCCACATCCATGCCACATCAGTGCTCATCTGTGCCACATCAGTGCTCATCCGTGCCACATCCATGCCCACCCATGCCTCAATGTTCATCCATGCCACATCAGTGCCCACCCATGCCTCATCTATGCCACATCAGTGCTCATCCATACCTCATCTGTGCCACATACATGCCTCATCGGTGCCACATCAGTGCTCATCGGCGCTACATCCGTGCCACATCAGTGCTCACCCATGCCACATCGGGGGTCATCCATGCCACATCAATTCTCATCCATGCCACATCATTTCTCATCCATGCCACATCAGTACATATCCGTGCCACATTCATGCCACATCAGTTCTCATACGTGCCACATCCATGCAACTACAGTGCCCATCAGTGGCACTACAGTGCCTCATAAAAGTGTAATAGGTAGTCAAATTTGATTTGAAATGTATGCCCCTAGAACACCTGATGGTACTCCCTGCATGTTGGGCCTTGGTATGTGGCCAGGCTGTGTAAGTCTCACATGTGGTATCGCCATACTCAGGAGGAGTAGTAGAATGTATTTTGGGGGGTATTTTTTTGCTATGTACATGCTATGTGTTAGAAATATCTTATACATGGACAACGTTGTGTAAAAAAAAAAAAAATAAAAAAAAATGATTTTCATTTTCTTTCCACGTTTTCCAAAAACTTGTGGGAAAAAAAATCACATGTTCAAAAGTCTCCTTATGCCTCATAGAATATACGTTGGGGTGTTCACTTTCCAAAATGTGGTAATTTTTTGGGCATTTCCATTGTCCGTCAAGAAATTAAACCTGTAATTTTTGTCCCTAGAACACCTGACGGTACTCCCTGCATGTTGGGCCTCTGTATGTGGCCAGGCTGTGTAAAAGTCTCACACCTGTGGTATCGCCATACTCAAGAGGAGTAGTAGAATGTGCTTTGGAGTGTAGTTGCAAGTATGCATATGCTGTGTGTGAGAAATAACCTGTTTAATATGACAATTTTGTGAAAAGAATAAAATATCCTAATTTTGCAAAGAATGGGGAAGTGACAACTTCAAAAAAACTCACCATGCTTCTTGCTAAATACCTTGGAATGTCTACTTTCCAAAAAGGGGTCATTTGGGGGGTATTTGTACTTTCCTGTCTTGTTAGTGTCTCAGGTGTGATCAATTTTTAGTGATTGGCACCATAGCTTGTAGACTCTATAAGACCCCTTTCACACTGGGGCCGCAGCCGTGTTAGCGGTAAAGCCAAATAATATACACTGATTTTGGTTATTTTTACCAAAGATATGTAGCAGTATAAATATTGGCCAAAATTTATGAAGAAATATTACTAATTTGCTAAATTTTATCTATCACAGAAAAAAAAAAAAAAACAAACCCAGTGTTGATTAAATATCACCAAGAGAAAGTTCTATTTGTGTGAAAAAAAGGATAACAAATTCATATGGGTACAGTGATGCATGAGTAATTGTCATTCAAAATGTGAGAGCACTGAAAGCTGAAAATTGGTTTGGTTAGGAAGGGGATATAAGTTCCCAGTGGGCAAGTGGTTAAACGACATTCAAATGTTCTGAGAATATTTGTACAAATTTTCTTAAGACTTTTCCTAAGAATTTTAGTTTGAAATTCTACCCATCTATGGCCAGATTAAAGCTTGCTTTAGTTTTTTAGAAAATTATATTTTCTCTGTCCATAACATTGTACTGACAGTGGCACCTGCTGCTGTCAGAATAAACTAAGCAGTGCCTGCAGCTGCTGATTGAGGAAAAGTTTCCTACATGTCCTGAGGACTGTTGCACACTGGTCGAAATTTGGCCAGCTGAAGCGGCCTGAATTTCAACCACGGTATGGCAAACATAACTCATTTTGTTATCTTACAACCCTGTGGGAGGCCTATAAATGTATTTTTTGCTGTGCTCCACAACTAAAAATTTAAACTGGATACTATTAAGGCTTTATGCACACAGGGCATTAAAAAAACGTCAGTAGCTTATCAGCTGTTATTAGCGTTACATTACCGGCGTTTTTTTCGCGTTTTTAAAGGGCCAGCGGTTTTTGGGTTTTTTTCCCTAAATTGATCTAAAACGTCCAAAAACATTGGGCATCAACGTTTTTAAGCATTTGAGCGCTTTTACAGCTGAAAAACATCTCTCAGAACCCACTGGTCTTGGGGTTTTTTTACAGCTCAAAAATGTCTCTGCTAAAAACAGTTAACAGCCTATGTGTGCATGAACACATAGGATAACATGATGGAGAGTTTGACTGTAGAAAAAAACGTCTGCAGCTAAAAACAGCTGCTGTAAAACAGTCATGATGCCTAACACTTAAAGCGGAGTTCCACCCAAAAGTGGAACTTCCGCTTTAAGTCCTCCTCCCCAGCTCCGGATGCTGAAACTGAACTTTTGGGGAGGAGGGGGGGTGGGGATACCCGATTTTCTCTTTCGTTCATTGACGGATGCAGCATCTCTTCATTACGCCTAGGGTTATGCCACCTTTCACTAGGAGTGGACTAGGCAGAACTTCAGTTCAGCTGAAAAGCAGACACAGCCCCTCCCAGGGGGCGGTCCTCCTTGGTATAACCCCCCACCAGCCAGCTCAGCCTTCAGTCTTTTCTGCCTAGTGCAAGGAGTTGGACAGGCCCCATGCTGGGACCTGTGGTTCCACAATTTTTTCTTTTTTAAAAGAGAAGTTTTTCTTTCTTCTGATGAACACTGCAATCAAGTAGACGGCTGGGTGACAGGCTGGATGATAGAGATCCAGGGAGTCTCCCCAGCTCAGCCAACGGACCGAGCCGACCTATGCTCCGCGCTGGGTCGGCCCTGTCAGGCCCAGTTCTGTGAGGGTGGCCTGCGAGTTAAATGTCCCGCCAGCACGCTTAAGACCGGGCGTTCAGGTCCACGTCACGGGTGTCGCTCAACCGGCAGCTCCCCCTGTAGGAATAGACAGGGAGGCAGGTCTGTCTCGGGTGAGATACCCGATCCGCCCGTCTGGTTGGGTAAGTACTGCGGTGGTGGGCGGTCCCTGAGCGCTTCCTGGTCCAAAAGCACATGTGAAGACGCTGGGAACGGCAGCAGCAGCAACGCTATTTGGCGGTTTGTACAGGTAGACTCAGCAGCTTGAGCAGCGCTTCTCCTGGGGCAGGGTGCAGGCTACGGCTCGGTCCTCCTGAGTGTAACTGCCTGGGGTGGGGGGGCGCCTATTTCCGGTGCCTAAGCCTCTATTGGGTGGTGTGTGTGTCCGGTGTGGGTGGCACAATGGCGGCTGAAGCTAGCGCTTCTGCGACGGGGACCTCTGCTGGGGCTGAGGGTGTGCTGGGACCTGTGGTGCCTCTAGCTACTCTGACTCAGGTCCTGGAGTCCTTTATTTCCCGGGCAGTGTTGGGCCGTGACCGCATAGTGGACAAGAGATGGCTGCCTCCTCCTTCCCCTTCATCTGGGGATTTGGACCTTGAGGGGGGGTCCACCAGAACGGGGACCCCCCTCGAGTTGTCGGATGGGGAGCTCCGGGATTCCTCTGATGGGGAGGAAAATTATTCAGGGCACACCATTGCTCATGGAAGGGCTTTGGTGGACTCCTTAATCTCATCTGTTCGTGAGACGCTAAAGCTGGGGACAGCGGGTGACTCTCAAGAGACGGCTGTGGTCTTTGGATCGCATAGGCTGGTTCGTACCGCTAAAGTGTTCCCTTATGTACCTTTCTTTGATCAGTTTGTGTACGAAGAGGGGCAGCGGCCTCAGAGCTCTCTGCCTCTACCAAGACGGTTTGCTGTACGTTATCCTTTTGAGGACAGTATGGCGCAGAAATGGGTCTCCCCCAAGGTAGACCCCCCTGTGTCCCGCCTGAGCAAGGCGACCACTATTCTGGTGGAGGGCACGCCGTCTTTTAAGGATCCGGCTGACAGGAGGGCTAAGGCAGTTGCCAAGGCCATGTTTGTCTTGACTGGGTCGGCCATGCGACCGGTGCTAGCATCGGCACTTGTGGCACAAGCTCTGACGGAATGGGCTGTGGTGTTGCATCGTGATTTGAGCGAGGCGCATGTCCCACCTGAAACCATGAAGCTGTCTGAACAGCTCACCCAGGGGCTCAGGTATCTCTGTGATGCGGCCCTGGACATAGCTCCCATAATGTCAAAACTGTCCGCCTTCGCAGTAGTGATCAGGCGTGTACTCTGGTTGAAGTGCTGGTCTGGGGACCAGGCGTCAAATAAGGCGCTTACTGACTTGCCCTTTCAGGGAGGGCGCCTCTTCGGAGTTTCTCTAGATGAGATCATCAAGGATCTCATGGGGGGGGGGAAAGAGTATCTTTCTCCCCGAGCCTAAGAGGGGTAAGGAGCCTCGTCGCAGGCCGGGCCTCTCGTTTTCTGGTCAGAAAAAGTTTTTTCGTGCCCCCCGTTCAGCGGGCAAGGGTGCTAAGCCCTCCAAGGCTGCTGCAGGAGGTCAGAAGCGACCACGGCAGCATAAGCAAAAGAAGTCGGATGGGAAGCCCTCCTCCGCATGATGGGTTGCCCCCGCCCGTCGATCGGGTGGGGGGGGTCGCCTGCTGGAGTTCGCGGAACAATGGACCTCTCACATTTCAGATTCCTGGGTGTGCGAGGTGGTCTCCGCGGGGTACAAGATAGAATTCCGTGCCATGCCTCCAGACAGGTTCTTTGCCTCCAATCTGAGGCTTCCCCCAGGGCGACGGTTGGCCCTGCTGGGGGCCATGCAGGATCTGCTCTACAAGGGGGTGGTTGTGCCGGCCACGGAACGTTTCCATGGTTTTTACTCCAACCTGTTTGTGGTCCCAAAGAAGGATGGGGTTAGGCCCATACTGGATCTGAAGGCGCTCAACATTTATGTTCGGGCGCGGAAATTCAGGATAAAGTCAGTCCGCTCGGTGGTAGCGGCCCTTCGCCAGGGGGACTTGCTAGCATCCTTGGATATCAAGGATGCATATCTGCATGTCCCCATTTGTGCCTCACACCAACGTTTTCTAAGTTTCACGGTGGGCGATCACCACTACCAGTTTGTGGCCTTGCCATTCGGCCTGGTCTCGGCCCCCCGGGTTTTCACCAAGCTCCTGGCCCTGGTGTTGGCTCTATTGCGGCAGAGGTGCATTGCAGTTCTGGCATATCTGGACGACCTGCTTCTGCGGGCAGAGTCGGCCTCAGCTCTGAGGGACAACATAGCCATCACACTGCACACCCTGCAGGAGTTAGGATGGGTGATCAATCGGCCGAAGTCGGTGTTGACTCCGTCACACCGCCTGGAGTACCTGGGTTTGACCTTGGACTCAGTCAGGGCAAGAGTTTTTCTTCCTTCAGGAAAACTATAGACGCTGCAGCAGGCGGTGAGGTCTCTTCTGTCAGAGAAGTGGCCCCCTCTGAGGTTTTGCATACGGGTCCTGGGGCTCATGGTGTCCACCTTCGAGGCGGTTCCGTATGCCCTGGATCACTTTTTCAAGCTGGACCGCGAGGCCAGGTCCTCTCTAATTTGGTGGTTAAGGGCCTCGGCCCTGAAGGAGGGGAAGTCCTTCCTCCCCATGATGTGGTCCGTAGTGACCACAGATGCCAGTCTAAGCGGCTGGGGGGGATTCCTGGGGTTGTTGTCAACCCAGGGTCGTTGGTCTCGGGAGGAAAGTCGGCTCCCGAACAATGTGCTGGAACTTCGGGCTTAGATTATGGTCATGCCATATTTTGTCTTGATCTAATTTGATCCATTTGATTTTTCCATGCTTTACCATCTGATATCGCCTGACTGTACCAGAATTGTATATAAGCTGACAATATGTGCAGTCCGTATCTCTCTATGTTACAAAATATCTCTATCTATATTATATGTACATTTTGTACGATCAAAGGGTGAAAGATTTAAGTTAATAGTATAATATCCCCTTCCAGGAAGGGGCGGGCCATTTGGACTGAGCTAGGCCTGCCCATAGTCATGTGATTATTTAGAGGAATGTGTGTGTATATATGGAGGTGCCTGTGGCATGAGGAATTAGGCTCTGATGAAGAGGGTTCGCCCTGGAAACGTGTCAGCCTTGTCCTATGGTGAGCATCCAGGTCCTCTGCCGAGGCTCTACCATCGTCCCCATTGGATGTACTGTTGTATTCCAAAAGGTTTTAATATCAGCTCCGCTTGTAAGTATATGGATTTTATCTATTTCAATTATTAAACTTTTTAATGGTACGGCAGAAGGTCGGTGCGCCTCTCTTGTTTGTCTTTTCTTTGCTCTAGTGTGTCTGGATACGCATGATCCGGAAGAGGGCAGCAAGACCTATATGTGCGATCTACCATTATTCTAGTGTGGCTATCATCGAATGAGGAGCCCCTGCTGTACCACTATCTTTGGTTTAAGGTCCCTTGAGCGCAGGAGTGCATTGGTTTGGTGTTTGACTTCGGGCCATCAGGCATTGCCTCTCCCATTGGTCGGGAAGGCTGTAAGGACGCCCCGTCCGAGTCCAGTCGGACAATGCCATGGCCGTGGCATATGTGAAGCATCAGGGTGGAACGAGAAGCTCGGCGGCAGCATTAGAGGCGGCTAACATTCTGTGGTGGGCAGAGCTTCATGTGCCGGCTCTCTCCGCCGTGTACATTCCGGGCATAGAAAATTGGCAAGCGGATTACCTCAGCTGACAGAGGTTGGATCAGGGAGAGTGGTCCCTGCATCCAGATGTGTTCCGACAACTTTGCCAAAAATGGGGCGCTCCAGACGTAGATCTGCTGGCATCCCGGCTCAATCGAAAGGTGCAGACCTTCGTGAGCAGAGCAAGGGATCTGCTGGCAGACGCCCTTGTAGCTCCGTGGAGCCAGTATTGGCTCATCTATGCTTTTCCCCCTCTCAAGCTGATTCCGCATCTGTTGCGCAGGATAGAGGTGGAGGGGATTCCAACCATTCTGGTGGCTCCGGATTGGCCTCGGCGTCCGTGGTATGCCAACGTGGTGCGGATGGTGGTGGATACTCCCTGGCATCTCCCGCTTCGCGAGGACCTTCTGTCCCAGGGCCCCATCTTGCACCCTGCTTTACTCTCTCTGGCTTTGAGGCCAGGCTATTGAATCCCAGGTCTTGAGAGATCGGGGGGTCTCCGCTTTGGTGATTTCCACCATGCTCAAGGCACGTAAGTGCACTTCTAGGTAGATATACCATCGCACCTAGAGAGCGTATATCGCCTGGTGCGAAGGGGGGGGGGTGTGGAACCCCCGTTCCTTTTCGGTGTCCCGGGTGCTAGCTTTTCTTCAGCAAGGCCTGGACCGTAAACTGGCATTGAGCACTATCAAGGGTCAGGTTTCTGCCTTGGCTATCTTTTTTCAGCGTCCTTTGGCGACGCATTCGTTGATTCGCACCTTTATTCAGGGGGTCCGACATGTCGCTCCCCAGGTGCGTACGCCTTTGGCGCCTTGGAACCTCAATCTGGTCCTTTCTGGGCTTCAGAAGCCTCCCTTGGAAAATATCAGGGAAATTTCCTTACAACTGCTTTCACAGTAGGTGGCTTTTCTGGTAGCCATCACTTCTGCCAGACGAGTGTCAGAGTTGGCGGCTCTGACGTGTAGGTCTCCGTATCTGGTCCTACACAAGGATAAAGCGGTTTTGCACCTGTCACCTTCCTTCATGCCGATGGTGGTATCTTCTTTTCACATTAACGAGGACATTGTCCTTCCTTCGCTATGTCCGCGCCCGTCCCATCCTAAGGAGATTGCCTTGCGTTCCTTGGATGTGGTTAGGGCTTTGCGGGTGTACCTGGCGACCACGGCCTCTATTCGGAGGTCGGATGCGCTCTTTGTCGTGGTGGATGGACCACGCAAGGGCTTGGCGGCCTCTTCGGCCACCATTTCTTGATGGATTAGACAGACAGTGACCCGTGCATATGACTTGCGGGGTCTCGAGCCCCCCTTTCCGGTCACGGCTCACTCTACCAGGGCGATTAGCACTTCCTGGGCTTTCAGACATCAGGCGTCGGTTTCTCAAGTGTGCAAAGTGGCTACATGGTCCTCAGTGCACACCTTTTACTAAGTTTTACAAGGTTGATGTTTCAGCATCTTCGGATGCTGCTTTTGGCCGCAAGGTTTTGCAGGCCGCTGTGACGTTCCTCCAGATCTTTGTGGAGAGTTCCCCCTGTTGGGTGTAATTTTGTTTTGGCATTACCCACCCCTCTTTTGACACTGCTTTGGGAGGTCCCCAGGCGTAATGAAGAGATGCTGCATCCATCAATGAATGAAAGAGAAAATAGCATTTTTTAACTCACCGTAAAATCCTTTTCTCTTCCGTTCACTGACAGACGCAGCCTTCTTATGACACATGGGGTTATGCTCATCCTACTAGGAGTAGACTAGGCAAAAACAAACAAAAGCGTAGGTTGGCCCCTCCCAGGGGGCTGTCCTCACCTCAGCATATAATCCCCCTGCTCTGCATAGCACATCAGTTTTCTTTTGCCTAGTGCAAGGAGTAGACCTGGTTCCCTTTGGGAGCTGCGGTCTCCTGAAGATTCATCTGATGAAGACTGCTATCAAGAAGCTGGCTGGTGGTATAGAGGATATCTAGAATCCAAATCTTTCCCAAGTCCAGCCGACACTATGCGAACGCCCTTCGGGGTGCCCACCGCATAGCGCCCGTTCCGTGCGGGCGGCCAGTGGCTAAAACCCACTAGAGCCCAGTGACTAGGTACGTCTGTCCAAGGGCCTGGCCAGCAGCATGCCTCCCCTAGGGGATGGTAAGTCTGCTCCGGTGGCTACCGCTGCGCCCGTCGAGGATTGGTGAGTGGACCCCTCTGCCGCCTTAGGGCGTGGAGAGTGGGCATCTGGGCAGCTTTTGGTGGTAAGCCGACCGGTGGGGGCTCAGGAGAGGGACATTTTTGGGGTAATACCCTTGTGAGGTTAAGCCTCCGTTCCCCCCCTCCCACTCCCCCCAGCCGCAGTACGGCACTGTTGCACTGACCGTTCGACTCTGCACCGACCGTTCGCAGCGCTGTGTTTGGCGGGGCACCGCCATTGAGGATAGAGCACTGCTCGTTCGTGGCCGACCGCGCGGGTGTAATGGCAGCGTCCATTTGTTTGTGAAACCATGCGGTTCTCAACCTGCGGTCTGGCGGCCTCCGAGTGTTCCCATAATGGGGTTTTTACAGGGAGAGGACTCGGGGGTGGCCAGCCGAATGGTGGTTTTCGACGGGTCTACGGGTGAGAGGTGCGGGATTCCGCCGTCTCCCCAGGTGAGTGGTTAGGAGCTGCCCGCGTCGCCATCGGTGGCCTCGTCTGAATGGTAGGGGATCCCCTCCGTACGACGACCGGTCCGGGAACCTGTCTGCATGGATCAGTGACCCGAGATCACCCAAAATCGGTGACCGGCGGGCGTGCCTTGCCCGCGATACGCCACCCGTGGGGCTTCCCGCAAGCGTATCACAGCCGACCTGAACCCTTTCTAAACCTAAGATCTATAGGAGATATGGTGGTCGGTCGAAGAACTAGACAGAG
>BLSH010323185.1:275897-289041 GCA_018402905.1 Glandirana rugosa | reverse complement strand
CCACCCACGACACAGACAGTCACTTGAGTCTCTTTTCCTAAAATGCCATTCAGTATGTTTTTTAGGGAAAAAGAGAAGGCAAGTGACTGTCTGTGTCGGAAGAATACTGTGTACCCCTGCAGGGTTTCGACACGGTTAGTTCTCCCCACCCGTTTGGTATTGTTTACATGGGTTGTCTTTCTGCGAGAGAGTCCGCCGCGATTGGCGCGGATTTGACGGCGAACGTTATGGAACGCCGGTTTTCGTCGTAGCCTCCTACGATGTTGTAGTTGAAACATTTTGAATCATTTGCACACGTGACTCCGGGTTCATCGTCGGAACGTGTGGACCCTGTGGCTTCGGACCACAGATTTGCGGGGTCCTGGGCGTTTAGACACCAGGCTTCGGTGTCCCAGGTGTGCAAGGCTGCTACTTGGGCCTCAGTGCACACGTTTACTAAGTTTTACAAAGTTGATGTTGTAGCATCCTCCGATGCTGCTTTTGGCCGCAAGGTATTGCAAGCGGCAGTTTAGGCGCGGTTAGCGCCGCCTGAGAGAGCGTCTTTCTGTTGGGTACATTTGTTATGGTTTGCCCACCCCTCTTGATTGGCACAGCTTTGGGACGTCCCCATGTGTCATAAGAAGGCTGTGTCTGTCAGTGAACGGAAGAGAAAAAGGGATTTTTTGTATGACTTACCGTAAAATCCTTTTCTCTGAGTTCACTGACAGACACAGCACCCACCCCTCTGCGTTGGTTTTGTACAGCTTGTTACGAACTGATGTGCTATGCAGAGCAGGGGGATTATATGCTGAGGTGAGGACGGCCCCCTGGGAGGGGCCAACCTACGCTTTTGTTTGTTTTTGCCTAGTCTACTCCTAGTAGGATGAGCATAACCCCATGTGTCATAAGAAGGCTGTGTCTGTCAGTGAACTCAGAGAAAAGGATTTTACGGTAAGTTATACAAAAAATCTTTTTCTCTGAGTTCATTGACGGATGCAGCACCCACCCCTTTGTTTGGTTCGAGCTTGCACTGCTTGTTACAAACTGAAGGCTGAGCTGGCTGGTGGGGGGGGGGGGTTATACCAAGGAGGACCGCCCCCTGGGAGGGGCTGTGTCTGCTTTTTAGCCGAAGTTCTGCCTAGTCCACTCCTAGTGAAAGGTGGCATAACCCTAGGCGTAATGAAGAGATGCATCCGTCAATGAACTCAGAGAAAAGGATTTTACGGTGAGTTAAAAAATTGTATTCTTTTGGGTACTTGCGCCCCAGTCGCCTTAGGCGATCGGAAGTGGAAGGTCTCCTTCCCCTTCCCTCCCAAAGTCTTTTGGGACACAGGACAGGTCCTAGACTTCGGGACCAATCACAAAACGCAGCGCCGCTCGCGCATGCGCAGTGTGCGCCCGGCTGTGAAGCCGCGAACGGGTGCCCAGAGTAGCAATGCCGGCGCCGGGGAGGGGGAGAGGAGCGAGGCTCTGTGCGGCTCCATCAATGGACCGGGAGACAGGTGAGTGTCTGTTTATTAAAAGTCAGCAGCTACACTTTTTGTGGAAGTAAAGGGTGGAACTCCACTTTAACTTAATCTGCCATACAAAGTAATCACTATGCCAACAGTAATAAACCTAGTACTATGCTAACTCACCGTTTTCATACTTTAGTACTGAAAAAAATGGATCCTCTTTAACAATCTAATTGAAATTCTGAAAGCATTTCAGTTCTCCGCATCCGAATCACATGCAGCAGCCTAATCCCCACCACAGGATAAAGCCTAAACCTTCTTCAAAAACATTACCACCCCGACCATACCAGACCCCCCCCCCCCCCCCCGGACAGGCTAATTGCTAAGTGCAACCAGCCTGTCAGTTTTTTTCATTAGCTCACTACCAGTGGCTATAGCTACCAGCAGTGGTCATTGTATTCATTGTCATTGTATTCTGACGGCGGGGAAGTCTCCCACTGTCAGAATACAATAGCGTAGCAGGAGAGATTCCCCTATCAACACTTACTGTGTTTGTAAGGGAATCAAGCAATTTTGAAGGAAAGAAAATGTCATAATCTATGGCTTTCATAACTCTCACAAGCAGGTAGAAACCTAAACCATGCATTCAGTTTTGTATCAAAGGAGATAGGCCCATGCACTGCATAACACATTGTAATATCGGATTGCATAGTGTATGGTAAGCTTTAAAGCTAAACTTCAGGCAAAAAACATTCAATTAAAGTAATTATTTAAATTATAATGAAATATATTTCTAAATGCAGCCAATGTAGTTACCTGTATTCAATTCTTTATATACTTAATTTTTGGGGTTTACATACAATTCGATAAGCAAGTTAGGCTACCAGCCTGGCTGTATAGTCTGGAAGCACTCTAAATTTCAGGAATGGATGAGCAAAAATTTAAATCCTTTGGCAGGTATAATTGTGTATTCATCTGTGTGCCTGGAGTTAAAGCGGTTGTCTACTGATTTTTTTTTTTTTTTTTTTTAAATAAAAACCTGTAAGATAATAGCATAATGAGCTAGTATGCACCGCATACTAGCTCATTATGAAATACCTTGAACGAAGATCCGACCGAGCCGCTTGGTCCCCTCCGTGGCAGCGGACATCTTCACCCGGATATTGCTTCCGGGTACGCGGCTCCGGCGCTGTGACTGGCCGGAGCCGCGAGACGTCACTCCCGCGCAAATGCGCGCGGGGCTCGTTTTCCCCGGCAGGGTCCGGAACAAATGCCGGCTTTTGCCGAGACGTATACGGCGCATGCGCCGGAACATACACGGCGCATGCGCCGTAACGATTTATTACATTAGAAAGGGAATATCTTCTAAACCATACAGGTTTAGAAGATATTCATTTTACCTACAGGTAAGCCTTATTCTAGGCTTACCTGTAGGTAAAAGTAAACAAAAAGGGTAGACAACCGCTTTAACTACTTGAGCTTGTGTTTATTTTTTTTTTAGTTTTGTTATGATTTTTCTAAGGGTTGCAAAAAAAAAAACAAAAATTGCAAGACAATATCACAAAATAAAGCCTTGTTTGTCCTTAAAGTGGTTCTAAAGGCTCAAGGTTTTTTTTTTTTACCTTAATGCACTTCTCTGTGCAGCAGCTTCCCCTAATCCTAATACTTACCAATGATGTGAACAAGAACTTCGGCTCTCTGGGGACTCTCCCTCCTCTTTGGCTGAGACATTGGCTCCTGCTGCTGTCAATCACAGCCAGTGAGCCAATGAGGAGAGGGCTGGGCCGAGCCAAAGCTCTTTGTGTGAATGGACACGCAGAGCCGTGGATCAGGAGCAATTTTGCTTGGGTGCCCTCTTTGGAAGCTGCTTGCTCTGGGGCAGGAGGGTGGTGCCAGGAGTTCCTGCCGGGGACCCAAGAAGAGGAGGATCAGAGCTGCTCTGTGCAAAACCATTGCATGGAGCAGGTAAGTATAAGGCTTCCTGCACACAGGACTTTAAAAAAAAAAAAGTCCAAAAAAACGTCAGTAGCTTATCAGGGATTTATATTACCGCCGTTTTTTCACGTTTTTAAAGGGCCAGCTTTTTTTGGGGTTTTTTTCCTAATTGATCTAAAACGTCCAAAAACGTTGGGGATCGATGTTTTTGAGCGTTTGAACCTTTTTACAGCTGATAAACGTCCAAAAGAACCCTCTGGTCTTGGGGGGTTTTTTTTACAGCTCAAAAACGTCACTGCTAAAAACAGTTGATAACAGCCTATGTGTGGGTAACATGATGGAGGGTTTATTGACTGTAGAAAAAAATGTCTGCAGCTAAAAACAGCTGCTGTAAAACAGTCAAAAACGCCCTGTGTGCATGAGGCCTTACATTTTTTTTTTACCTGTTTATCTGCATCTTATCTCCTCTACAGCCTTGTAAAACTCAGAGACAAAAAGGATTTTTTAACAGAGACACAAAGTTAAGGGCGGGGTGCTGAAGTTAAACAGTGTACAGCTAGAGAGAGCAGGAATTAAAAGAAAAGCACATATTACATCTAGCCTCAGCTATCTGTAACCTATAAAAATGACCAGTGAAAAGAAAATGAATTGTCGATGATAATAATGATGATCCCTGAGATGTAATTTGTGCTTCTCTTTGTATTTGTATATTCTACACCAGGTTCAACTGACTAATGTAGGCAATGTGACAAATCAGATCCTTACCCTCCTCACTAACTGGTGACAGAGAGCCACCCAATCTAACACCGTGCTTGTCACTAACGTAACAATGCCACTCTCAGCTCCTTCCAGCACAAAGATTTCCCATCTTACGGGACCACAATCTGAGCCAGCAGCCTGCGAGCGATTGCCACTGGGCCAATTCAAGCAATTAACCCTTTCACTGCCACCACCTCTGGATACCGGGCCAGAGGACCCGAGATTTTAGAAATTCCAATTATGATTTTAGAATAATCGCCTGTAACACACACTGTCACCACTCACCAGAATGTCCAGATAATTTATTCTAAACAGTAGCACTCTTCAAAGGAACAGGTTCGTTATAGCTTGCATTAAGATAAACACTGCAGAATAGAGATTTAATAATGAAAAGGTCGCTGGTGTGATCGGATGTGACCAGAGCAGCAGCGTTCGTCCTAGAGCTCCATGCTGATCCTGACTTAATCCGCAAAATTAAGGGTTTACAGCCGTCAACCAGGGGTACAATACTGTGGAACCGTGCCCGGAGACCACAGTCATGCCGACTGCAACATCCAAACTGCCCAAGGAGTCCTGGAAAGAGCAACGCCAGACCCGCTCTTCACAGGGCCCCGGACAGAGCTCCGCCATCTTGCCTCGGGAGCGGAAGGCATAGCACACGTGGACGCGATGGCGGAGCCCACAGATGCCCAGGCTCACAGCTCCGGCGATATCTCCTCACCGCCAGGGTCCCCACTAGCATAGTCAGACCTGACGGCCTCTCAGGAGGCAATCACTAGGCCGATCCTGGACACCATAGAAGCCAGAAGAGCCACGGTAATGGTGCAAATCAATCACCTCACTGCTGAATGTACCCTCATACGCCATGACATGGATAATATCCGCGGCAGGCTTACTACAGATGAAGACAGGATCTCTGAGGTAGAGGACTCCTCTCATGCGCAAGGTACACGTCTGACCGAACTCCAGGATATGGTAAGGTCACTCCAAAAAAGGGCCAAAGACACAGAAGACAGGCAGAGAAGAAATAACATGAGGGTGGTGGGCCTGCCTGAGGGGTCTAAGCCTGTACTTTTTGCTGAACAGTCTTTTAAACAACTACTATTCCTGGGTGATCTACCCCCCCCCCCCCCACATATTTGGTCGAGCGGGTCCCCACAGGCACCCGACCCCCAGGCGCCTTTCCAAGACCGTTTTTAGTCCGGTTCCCGAATTACAAAGATCGTGACATAGTAACTGAATCCAGGAAAACTTAAGACCTCAAATTTGAGAACGCCCATGTCATGCTCTTTCCTGACTTTTCTGCAGAAACCCAAAGGAAACGCAGGTCCTTCAATAACGTGAGGGAACGCATGAGAGAGAAGGAGATACAGTACAGTATGTTGTACCCCAGCAAACTCCGTGTGCAATTTAAAGGTACTGTAAAATTCTTTGATAATCCGCAGGAAGCCTGTGACTGGCTTGACAGGCTGCCTTAGATTTGCATGATGCACCAATCTGGTCTCATTTGAGTCACTCCACTCTCCCTTGCAAGAGGCAGGTGCTAAACTGTTGCACCTGTTGTGCCATTCTGCCATACCATCTTCCATTGGGCACACACCACTAATTTGGTACTACACAGTGTAACTGGTCTGAAACTACACTAGGAGAACACTTGAGGCACTGTTGCTCCACTAGTCGACCAGTCCCAGTATGATCATCACTCCTATTTACCCTTTCACTCCTGAAATGGAGCTACTAGGATACACCCAGGACAAACACACAACCTTTGTCAAACTTGGGGACTTTTGGATCACCTTCCAGTTTTCTTTTTTTGGTTTTTGGATGGGACTAAGCCATGTACTGGTTTGTGTTATTTCGTGTTTTTCCGGTTTTTTTTCCTGTTTTTGGTATGATGACAGGGATGGTCTACTTTCACTCAGGTGACTGTTTCTCTTTCCTATTGGGCACTGACCTAAGGCCGAAAAACTGCACTGAGCCCCTTTTTGGGGGCTTGTTACATTCAGGATCACTAGATATGTCCTGGCAACTAACTCTTTTATATCTGTTTCAAATGACTAACTCAATCAAGTTCCTGTCATGGAATGTAAGGGGTTTGAATAACAAGTACAAAAGAGCATCTGTGTTCCAGTATTTGACGCATGTCAAGCCTCATGTCATTATGCTCCAGGAGACTCACCTTTATGGGAGTAGGGTACTTGCCTTGCGTCGCCTGTTGATTCAGTGGGTGTTCCATTCCACATATTCTACTTTTGCCCGGGGGGTCTCGATCATCATCAGTAAGGCGGTACCCTGCACCATTCATCAGGTAATATCTGACCCAGGAGGCCGGTAATTGCTCTAGTGCTAAAAAATCTGTCACAAAAAAATTACCGTTGGTTGTCTATTTGCCTCCACCGTATAAAGTGCAACTGTTATACGATATGTTGGTCAGACTGGCTCCCTATGCCCAACTTCCTGTGGCGATGATGGGCAACTTCAACATCATCTTGGATGCGTCCAATCCGGCTGGGGGGTTCACCTGAGCTTAGCTAATGAGCATCAGTGACTGGGCTGACGGAGTTGTGGCAATGGAAACATCCGCTAGAGAAATGTTATTCACATCTGTCATTATCACATCTCTCGTCAGCCAGAATAGACTTGACCTTTGGCAATGCTGCTATTTTGCCTTGGATACGAGAGGTGGAATACCTGGTGGGGGGTGTGTCAGACCATGCCCCTCTCTCACTCACCATCTTAGTCGGGATGGACGGGGGGAGAGGGGGATGCAATGGATCTCCAAGATGGTTTCAGAATAAGAAGTTTCAGACCCACCTTCAGACAGCTATCTCCTCATACTGGAAGTCTAACAAGGATTCGGTCAAACCCGGAATACCATGGGATGCCTTTAATGCGGTAATCAGGGGGGATAGTATTTCAGCCATTAAAGAAGCAAGAAAGGACCGTGGGGCTGAGATTAATTTATTGCAGGACAAAGATAAAGAATGTGCAGGAGCCTTCGCTGATTCCCCATCGGAGGCCACTTATGCGGATCTGCTGGATGCTAGGAGACAGCTCTTGCTACATTTTTCAGATCTGGCATACACGGAATTGAAAAATAGAGCACAATCTGTATTTGCTGAGGGAGACAAAAATGGTAAGCTACTTGCTATGCTAGTGGCAGCATATACCGGTCATTAGACGAAAGGGAGGGGACTTGGTAACGGAGCCCTCCAGTATCATGTCCGAATTTATGGACTTTTTTGCAGCTCTATACGCACCCATTTCAGCTTATGACTCGTCTGCTTTAGATTCAGTGCTCGATAGTTTGGAGATCCCCAAATTAACTGATGCTGAGAGGGAGATGCTGGAAGCACCTATAGCCATCAATTGAAAAAGCCATTTCTCCTACGTTCACTGACAGACGCAGCTCTTCATGACATGTGGGGTTTATGCTTGTCCTACTAGGAGTTAACTAGGCAGGGTAAAAGGGCAAGCTGGCCCCTTCCATGGGGGCCGTCCCCCCTTCCCACATAAACCCTCCATCTAGCATAGCTCAACAGTTTTAATACCTAGTTTGCAAGGAGTTGACCTGGCTCCCTTAGGGGATTTGCGGTCCGGATTGAGACCGTTTTCTTTTTATTTTCTCTTTATTTTTCTATCAAGCATGAAGTCTGCTATCAAGAAGCCGGCGGGGGCATAGAGGGTCGTTCTGGACTCTGTACTCTCCCCGGCCCGGCCGACCGATGCGAGCCAGTCCCGCGGTATGGGGACCCGCCGCATCGTGCCCGTTCTGTGCGAGCGGCCTGGGGGTGTACCCCACCTGCGCCCAGGTCCCGGACTGCGGTCCGGTTCGGGCGTTTTTCGGCCGGTAGCATCCCACCCAGGCAGGGGCGGAAGGTCTGCGAACAGGTGGCTACCCGCTACGCCCGACAGGAGTGGTGAGTGAGAGTTCCCCCCTCCCCCTTTTTAGGTGTGGTGGGGGGACCGACGGGTGTCCTGGCGATTTCCTGGGTAGCCACTGTTTGCGGGCTCCTGGGGCCCCTTCCCACCCCCCCTCCCCCCCGCACCACATCCGATCGTTGCCTCCACGTTTTGAGAATTTTCGCCGCCATGTGGCGATCCGCCGCCATTTTGCGGTAGACCGCTGCCATGTTCCCGTGGTCGCGGACATTCTAAGCCTATGGAGATTTCCTTCTAGTGCTCAGAGTGGCCATTTGCGGTAGTACACATTACCCTGCAGGTGGTTTCGGCCTCTAGAGTACACTCGGCGGCCATATTGGAGTCCCCTGCTGGCTGTAGAAAACGTGCTGCAAAAGTTTTTTGCTTTCTTTTTGGAGCGGTGTGTACTTCTGGTGGCGCAGCTCTTCTGACGGTCCTCAGGATACGGGCAGCAAACAGCAAGCATAGCTGGGCTCTCCTGTGGGTGCTGGTGGCGGCGGGTGCAGTCCTCCTGGGTATTCCTGGCATTCTGTGGGGCAGTGGTGTGCGTCTATGTGGGGGTGCCTCAAACCAAGTGTTCTCACCTGCATTTTACTGAGGGCTATTTTAGGGGAGAAACGATGGCAGACTATCCTGCCATGCCTGCTGAGGAGGACTCAGCGACAGCGCAATCTGCGCAAGGGGCTTTTTTGGACCAGCTGCGGGCGGTCTTTAGTGAGTTTCTTCCCCGGGCGGATGTCGCCCATCAGGTCCCTAGAAAGCGTCCTCCGCCCCCTTGTTCATCAGGGGAGGACTCTGATCCAGAGATAGCTTCGGGGGTCACAGGGACCCCAGTGGACCTTTCTGACAGTGAACTGGCCCCCTCGGAAGGAGAGGAGGACCAGGGGGCGGCAGCTGCGCGCGAAAAAGCGCTGGTATCCGCCATTATCGCTGGCATTCGCACTACGCTGAGACTGAGCCAGGATGGCGAATCAGACATCTGCATATGTGTGTGGGTCCGCCAGGCCCCTAGGGCTTACCCCTATGATCAGTTTTTTGATCATCTGATCTATCATGAATGGCAGCGTCCGCAGCACTCTTTTTCGCTGTCAAAACGTTTCACCATCTGCTATCCCTTTGAGGATAGTTTTCTGAAGAAGTGGGAGTCACCTGTGGTGGACCCACCGATAGCTCGCCTGAATAAGGCGACGACCATTCCACTGGAGGGGGCCCCTTCCTTTAAGGATCCGGCTGATAGGCGGACAGAGGCGGTTCTAAAAGCTGTTTTTCTGGTAGCAGGTTCAGCTCTGAGACCGGCCCTGGCGTCTGCCATGGCGGCGCAACACCTGTCTAAGCATATGGCGGAGCTCCAGAAGGATCTGGACTGCAGTTGTCTGATGGATGCGCCACAGAGCTGACTTTTTGTATCAAGTACCTCTGTGACGCAGCCGTGGATCTACTGCCTATGTTGTCCAGAATGGCTGTTTTTGCCGTCATTCTTAGACGGGTTCTTTGGTTGCGCTCATGGTCCAGGGACCATGCGTCCAAGAAAGGTCTTGCGGACCTCCCCTTTCAAGGTGGACGTCTCTTCGGCCCCCAACTGGATGAGATCATTAAAGATTTCACTGGAGGAAAGAGCACTTTCCTCCCAAAGCCCCGGAGGCGTGAGTTTCGCTGTAGACAGGGGCCTCCTGCCTCGGGTCAGAAGAAGTTTTTTGCGCCTCTGGCGTGGCAGGAAAAGGGAACCGAGCCGGTAAGGCCGCTGCAGGGGCCGGTAAGCGGCAGTGGCAGCGAAAAACTGAGAAGGTAGAGGATAAGCCCTCCTCCGCCTGATGGGCTTTCCCCACCTGGGTGGGGGGACTTTTTCTGGGGTTCGGTGGACTGCTCACATTTCCGACTGGTGGGTCCAGGAAGTAGTGTCCACCGGCTACAGGATAGAGTGCAGCACTCTACCCCCAGACAGGTTCTTCCCATCGAACTTAGGGCTCCCACAGGGGCGTCGGGAGGCCCTCTTCGGGGCCATTCAGGCACTCTCAGACCAGGGGGTGATCGTGCCAGTACCTCATGTTTCGAGGTTTCTACTCAAACCTGTTTTTGGTCTCCAAAAAAGGAGGGGGTCAGGCCAGTTCTGAACCTGAAGGCCCTGAACCAATATGTAAAACGAAATTCTGGATGGAATCATTTTGCTCGGTTGTGGCCGCCCTCCATCCAGGGGAATTCCTGACATCTCTGGATATCAGGGACGCATATCTCCATGTTCCCATTTGTCCACGGCACCAGCGTTTTCTTCGCTTTGCAGTGGGGGACCTCCATTACCAATTTGTGGCACTCCCCTTCGGTCTGGCATCAGCTCCCCGGGTTTCCACCAAACTGGTAGCTCCAGTACTGACGTTACTGCGGCAGACAGGCATTGCGATGGTAGCCTACCTCGACGACCTGCTCCTGAGAGCAGAGTCTGCCTCGGCTCTGGAGGAGAATGTGAGGATCACAATGGCCTCGTTGCAGGACTTCGGTTGGTTGATCAACCTGCAAAAGTCGACGGTATCTCCATCCCGTCGCCTAGAGTATCTGGGTCTCATTCTGGACACAGAGCAGGCGAGGGTGTTCCTCCCCCCGGCCAAGTTGCTGTTGCTGCAGTCGGCGGTGCGAACCCTTCTGTCGCACCGACAGTCTTCATTACGATTCTGTATGCGGGTACTTGGGCTCATGGTCTCGACCTTCGAGGCGGTACCTTACGCCCAGAGTCACACTCTCCTTCTCCAGCGAGTGATTCTGTCTCGATGGGACAGATCTCCACGGTCCTTGGACCTTCTGATCCGTCTGAGCTCCCAGACCAGGGGCTCTCTGACCTGGTGGCTTCGGGACTCGGCGCTGACTCGGGTGAAGTCATTCCTACCCCTTCAGTGGGTGATCATCACCACGGATGCCAGCCTTTCAGGCTGGGGCGGAGTCCTGGGGCAGCTGTCTGCCCAGGGCCGTTGGTCTGCGCAGGAAGCGCACCTCCCGATCAATGTGCTGGAGCTAAGAGCGATCAGGTTATGTCTCTCTCACTGGACAGTGAGGTTGCAAGATCGTCTGATTCGGAATCAGTCGGACAATGCCACAGCAGTGGCATATGTGAACCATCATGGCGGAACGAAGAGTTCAGCATCTGCGGCGGAAGCAGCTCTGATCCTGCGTTGGGCGGAACTCCACATTCCGGCAATCTCCGCTGTTTACATTCTAGGCATGGAAAACTGGCAGGCGGACTTTCTCAGTCGCCAGACGCTGGATCAGGGAGAGTGGTCTCTCCATCCAGAGGTATTCAGCCAGATTTGCCACAGATGGGGGACACCGGGCGTGGATCTTATGGCGTCTCGGTTCAATCACAAGGTGAGGACCTTTGTGTCCAGGACGAGGGATCCGTTGGCAGTGGCCACGGATGCTCTAGTGGCTCCCTGGGGCCGTTATCGTCTTCTGTATGCCCTCCCTCCAATAAAACTTCTACAGCGATTGTTACGCAGGGTAGTAGCGGAGGGAATTCCAATGATCCTGGTGGCTCCGGATTGGCCTCGGCGCACATGGTACGCCGATGTGGTGCAGATGGTGGCGGACGTTCCCTGGCGGCTTCCGCTGCGAGACGATCTACTGTCTCGGGCCCATCTTGCACCCTGCTTTACCCTCGCTGGCTTTGACGGCCTGGCTATTGATTCCCAGGTGCTGAGGGACAGGGGGGGTCACTGACTCCGTGATCCCTACCTTGCTTAAAGCTCGCAAGTGTACTTCTCACAAAATATATCTCCGCACCTGGAAGGCTTACATAGCTTGGTGCGAGGTGGAGGGTCATAACCCTCGCTCTTATGTGGTGTCCAGGGTCCTGACTTTTTTGCAGCAAGGCCTGAGCAAAAAAACTGGCCTTGAGCACCCTCAAGGGCCAGATATCGGCTCTGGCGATTCTTTTTCAAAGACCTTTGGCTTTGCACTCGTTGATTCGTACCTTTGTACAAGGTGTGCGACATGTGGCGCCTCGGGTGAGGTCTCCTATGGCTCCGTGGGATTTGAATTTGGTGCTTTCTGTGCTTCAGAGACCACCATATGAGAAGATTAGGGAGATTTCCTTACAACTGCTGTCGCAAAAGGTGGCCTTTTTGGTGGCCATCACATCCGCTAGGCGGGTGTCTGAGTTGGCGGCACTGTCGTGCAAGTCCCCTTATCTAGTCCTGCACAAGGGCTAGGCGGTCTTGCAACCTTCTCCTTTCGTTCCTTTCGAAGGTGGTTTCTCCGTTCCACATTAATGAAGATATTGTTCTTCCTTCATTGTGCCCACGTCCATCGCACCCTAAAGAATTTGAGTTGCATGCCTTGGACGTAGTAAGGGCCTTTACGAGTGTATCTAGATGCTACGGCTTCCTTTCGGAAGTCTGATTCTTTGTACTGACTGATGGTCCGCGCAAGGGTTTGGCGGCCTCGTCGGCTACTGTCTCCCGTTGGATTAGACAGACTGTGACCCATGCATATTCTGTTCGGGGCAAGGTTCCCCCTTTTCCGGTCATGGCTCATTCTACCCGGGCTGTTAGCACTTCCTGGGCTTTCAGACACCGGGCCTCGGTGTCACAGGTGTGCAAGGCAGCCACTTGGGCCTGGGTACACACTTTCACTGTGTTTTATAAGATTGATGTGTTCGCATCTTCGGATGCTGCTTTTGGCCGCAAAGTTTTACAGGCGGCAGTGTAGGCGCGCCTGGCGCCTCCTTAGAGGTTCTGTTGGGTACAGTTGTTATCGTTTACCCACCCCTCTTTTTGAAACGCCGGTTTTCGTCGTAGGCTTCTACGCTTGTGTAGTTAGAATATTTTGTGTCACTTTCACACATGGGTCCGGGTTCACCGACGGAACGTGTGGACACTGTGGCTCCGGGCCACAGACTTTCGGGTCCTTCACGATTGTCGGGCCCATCTTACTCGGTACTGGCCTTTTCCCCCTTGGAACGGGGCTTGTCTTATACGTACCCAGTGTCAGACAGATTAGGTTGCCCTCTGTCATCGGCTGCTCCGGCGGTTTGGGAACGCGCCTGGTAGTCAGTCATGTTTCTTAGTCTGAAGGCTTTCCTTCGGCATCGTAGATCTATGTGAGCATTTCCG
>BLSH010323185.1:239054-275887 GCA_018402905.1 Glandirana rugosa | reverse complement strand
CTACATTTCCCAGAGTCCTCCAGCCTTCTATCATGCTCAGTCTATTTTAGGTAACACACACCCATCTGCCAATAAATAGCTGGGTGTGTGCTATGTAAAACAGCGCAAGTCAGTACAGGTTAGTTTGCACACAGATTTTTCTATTATTCTGTGTGCTTCTCTCTGCCTGTTCTTCTCTGGTAATTGATAAACTGACAGAAGAAATGCCAAGCTAGGAGCAGCCTGTATAGGGAGCAGTGGGCCGGACATAGGTGGGAGTGGGTGGGGCTTCACTGGCCGATCATGGGCGGAGCCTCATTGGGACTTTTGTGAAGATTGCAATGCCTGAGCTTTCCATGGACTATAGGAGCACCTCCCCCAGTGATGTCAGAACGGCTCTTCAGAGAGGCAACGCGCAAAAGGGGACAACAGACAATTAGAAAAACAGGAAGTAACGTTATCTTCTTAGTTAAGGAATTGCACATCAGCGCTTTCAGCTGCAGGGGGCAAGGTAGATATCTCAAAGCCGGTCAGTAATGGTAATGACCAGGAGTGTCACCAAGTGATCATTACCATTACTGACTGGCTTGAGAGGACATATAGGGACCCTGGAGGTACCAAAGCATTACTTACTGCTGGGTTTTCCCAGGTTTCCCCTTGGTCACCAGATCTATATCACATGCACCTACCTGTATTGCATGTATTGTAAGAAGTCACCAATCATTAAGATATTATTGGCACGTCTGAATGTGAGAGTCTGGCAGAGCTCATGAGTGGTCCACCTTTATTTATGACAACGTTGTCAATTTTATGCTTGAGTTGTTCCTACCCCTTTTGATGTTATTTCCCTCTATTCGTGTGACCATGAATTATTTCTTTTGAATTTGCTTAATAAAGTATTTTTTCAGTAACTACTGCAGTAGGCTCCCTCTCCATTTTTCTGTAGGTAAAGGACTACCTACCTCTGGGGTTCACCCCCAGTTGTTGTTTTTGACGTGCATTCCTGTGTCCAAACGGGAACCCCACCCTATACGTGGTGAGTCAGTAGTTCTGTTATCTGACCCATTAGCATTTGGGTCACTTATGCACTGCCCTTACTTCTCTGTTTTTATTTTTGATACCTAGATGCTACGGCTTCCTTTCGGAAGTCTGATTCTTTGTTTGTACTGACCGCCTGGCGCCTCCTTAGAGGTTCTGTTGGGTACAGTTGTTATCGTTTACCCACCCCCCTTTTTGACACAGCTTTGGGACATCCCCACATGTCATGAAGAGCTGCGTCTGTCAGTGAACGTAGGAGAAAAATGGATTTTATTAAAACTTACCGTAAAATCCTTTTCTCCTAGTTCACTGACAGACGCAGCACCCACCCCTCTGTGCTCTGTTTTCGGTACGGCTTGTTACGTACTGTTGAGCTATGCTAGGTGGAGGGTTTATGTGGGAAGGGGGGACGGCCCCCATGGGAGGGGCCAGCTTGCTCTTTCCCTGCCTAGTTAACTCCTAGTAGGACAAGCCTAAACCCCACATGTCATGAAGAGCTGCGTCTGTCAGTGAACTCGGAGAAAAGGACTTTACGGTAAGTTTTAAGAAAATCCATTTTTTTCTTTCCCCCCGAAAAAAGCTCCAGGTCCTGACGGTTTCCCAGCCAACTTCTATTAGATTTATGTAGAATTAGTAGCCCCAAGATTGAATTGGTTACTAACTCAATGCTTTGAAAATGGCTGCCTTCCCCTTTCCATGCTAGATGCCGATATGGTATTGCTCCTAAAGCCTGGCAAGGACCCCCTCATGTGTTCCTCCTACTGCCTGATTGTGCTTCTTAATACTGATTTAAAAAATCCTCACTAAAATTTTGTCCACAAGACTTGCAGGGGTCATTTCTTCCCTGGTGGACTCAGACCAGACTGGGTTTATGCCAGGCAAGTATACTGACACAAACCTTCGAAGGCTATTCACACCCTTACAATTGCTGGCTTCCGACCCTCCATCAAGAGTTTAGGTCTCAATTGACATCGAAAAGGTCTTCGACTCAGTTGACTGGCAGTACATGAGTAAGGTCCTGGAGCGTATGGGTTTCGGCCCTGGGTTTGGGAAATGGGTGACTCTGCTATATAGTAATCCCAGCACAGCAATTAGAATAGGACAATCCATCTCCCCTTATTTCGAATTGGGAAGGGGTACTAGACAGGGGTACCCCTGTCCCCCTTTCTATTTGCCCTAATTATGGAGCCGTTAGTGATTGCCCTTAGGTCCTCCCCAGACATTCACGCTGTAGATGTGGGTAACATCAAAGAGTGCCTTGCATTATACGCGGATGATTTACTGCTGTTTCTCAGGCCCTGCAGGCAGCGCTCACAGTGTTAAACAAGTTTATTGAGTACTCTGGCCTGAAAATAAATTGGAGCAAATCATCCTTTCTCCCCATAGACGAAGGAGCAAAGGAGAGAGCAGATCCCGACCTTCCCTTAACATGGTTATTCTCTATCACTTATCTAGGGGTCAAGGTAACTTCGAATGTGAAAGACTACTTTACATTGAATCTCCTGCCCCTTGTCGCCTTTCTAAAGCAAAAGTTTCAAGCATGGCAAAGGCTACCATTATCGCTAACGGGAAGGGTAAATCTAATTGTAATGAAAATCCTCCCTATTATCGTCGTTCCCCTTTGTGGGTACCTCAATCATTCTTTAACAAACTGAACGGAATCACCAGCTCGTTCTTATGGTGACCCAAGTCACCCAGAATAGGAATGCCTCCAGCTTCGGCATGCTTTCCAGAGTAATTTTCGTGATAGGTGGAGTCGTTTTCTTCCACCCTGGAGAGCACCCTAATGGAGGAAGACCTGCCTAAGACCTTATCGGTATCATACAAGAAACTATTTCAGCTCAGTCCGCCTGCAGTTTTAAAATGTAAAAAATGGTGGGAGGATGAGGTGCAGGACATTCAGGGGGAGGACTGGGATGACCTATGGGAACAATCGTTTAAGAACTTGGTCTCTGCCAGAGATAGATTAATTCAATTCAAATGTCTACATCGCATATACTATACCCCAGCCAGACTGGCAACAATCTACCCCTCTACCTCGGCAGCATGTTGGAGGTGTTCTCACACTCTGGCAGCTGCCAACCATGTATTCTGGGAGTGCAGGCGGGTGCAGTCTTTCTGGACAGAGGTCACCTCCTATATAGCAGGGATTCCACATGTTCCAATTCCTATGACGATTAGAGTATGCCTGCTAGGCCTGGTGGAAGAAGTGATGCTCTGCCAGGACTCATAGAGTGCTCCTCAGTATTTTACTATTCTATGGTAAAAAGGCCATACTCTTCAACTGGAAGCAATCGGCAGCCCCTTGACTGGGGATTTGGAAAAAAAATGGTTAATGACATGATGCCTTTTTATAAAGCAACATATCTAGCAAGGGGATGTGGGAAAAAATTTGAAAAGGTATGGAGAGCATGGTATGACAGAGACCTCGGTAAGCTGATGCCCATTGGGTTAGTCCAAAGGGTAGTGAAAGCAACTAAGACGTGAAAGAGTACAAGCTACATGTTATACTAGTCTCAACTATCTGGGCACTAGGGCTTGGTGTAGTTCTTAGTTATTCATTAAATGTTTCCAAAATCTATCCCTTGGGTTAAAAACAGTACTTTTAACCAGTAGAGATCCGCGCTATAGCCGAAAGACGGCTACATCACGGATCTGAATTGCCGGGCGGACGTCCGCCGCTTTGCGTGCTCCCTGCACGCACTCACAGCCGGCGGCGTGCTTTCGCGGCTGCCATACGCTGCGTGGGCATGCCCGCGGTTTGGGCGGACTCTATGTCCGCTCGTGACCCGCCTAATAGAGTGGCAGAACAGGGAACCACCAATGTAAACATGGCGGTTCTCCGTTCTGTTAGGGGGACATAACAGATCTACTGATCCCCGTGATCGGGATCAGTGAGATCTGTTATGTCCCTGCCAGCCCCAACACAGAACACATACAGGGAACACGGTTAACCCCTTCACTGCCCCCTTAGTGTTAACCCCTTCCCTGCCAGTGACATTTATACAGTAATCAGCGGATATTTCAATTTCTGAACGTTGTATAAATGTCATTGGTCCCAAAAAAGTGTTAAAAAATGCCAGATCCTCCCCAATATTGCAGTCCCGATTAAAAATCGCAGATCACCGCCATTACTAGTTAAAAAAAACCCACCATAAATCAATTCCCATAGCTTGTAGACGCGATAACTTTTGCGCAAACCAATATACGCCGATTGCGTGTTTTTTTTTTTTTTTTTTTTATATACCAAAAATATGTAAGAATATATATCGGCCTAAACTGATGAATATTTTTTTTTTTCAATTTTTTTTTTGGATATTTATTATAACAAAAAGTAAAAAATATTATTTTTTCAAAATCCTAGCTCTTTGTTTATAGCGCAAAAAATAAAAACCGCAGAGGTGATCAAATACCACCAAAAGAAAGCTCTATTTGTGGGGAGAAAAATTATAATAATGTTTTTGGTAGAACGTCGCACGACCGCGCAATTGTAATTCAAAATGTGACCGCGCTGAAAGTCGAAAATTGGTCTGGGCAGGAGGGGGGGGGGGGGGGGTTTAAGTGCCCAGTAAGCAAGTGGTTAATAGTCTGCCTAAAGATCAGAATTATATAGAGATGCAGCCGAGCTGAGTGTTGGGGGGGATGTTTGGTAAGTTGGCCTACTTATGTTTAGTTAGAAATGTTAATTACCCAATGGGACCCTACGTGGTTCCGAAGGGGGGTCAGGCTGCACTGGCCTCTCCTTGCATGTCTCAATTTTGTGTGCAATGTAAGTTATTGAAATCTTAATAAAAAAAGAAATTAAAAAAAAAATTAATGAAAAGGTCAAAATTGGTGCAGATAGAATATTTACAGAAAAATGGTGTTACAAAGCAATAAGAGACATAATATACAGCAGCAAAGAGATAAGGCAGAATGGAAGGGAGAAAGATACTTGCAGTTAATGTCCGTGATTGAACAGAGATTTGATGATGAGACTAGCAGCTTCTCAGATGTTCGTTCTTTGGTAATGTGAGAAATGTCCGGTCTATTCCCTTTTTCTCTGGAAGCAAAGGGGTGGGGCCACATGCCCCTGACCACTCACATGGGTAAGGAGGGCCCGTGGGCTGTCCGGGGTGAACCGTGGAATAACAACCCTCCATGATATGCAAGTTTCTGGATCAATATATCTCAAAATATGATCACACTGCAGTCCCAAAGTTCTGAAATTCTGGCTCAATATTAAATTTACTTTCCAGCAAGTCTAAACATGACAAGTTTCCAGTATTTAATTAATTTGGGAGGAAGAAGAGTTACCAGGGGCTCCCCATATGATCGAGCCCATGGGTGTTTGGACTTAATTTGTTCAGTGTAAAATTCCACATTCAACTATACTTTTTATTAAGATGTCACGTTCCTGTCTGGAGTTATGAAACATGGGTGAATTCCTAAATTTTGAATTGATTAGGGGTCTCTGCAAAGGTCACGTCTGCCTGAATGCCCCTTTTATGACACTTGTTAGTTCAGAGCATCCTGCTCTATCTTCTTAATGGATCTGGTTTATTTGTTTCTGATTAGGCCTGGCAAATAAACCCAGACACCTTGGGGGGCCTTGTAAGATGAGCCAGGAATTCCTTTCCTGAAGGGAGGGGGGAAAAGAGTAAGGTATTGGCAGTGTGACTGTAGGCTAAAAACTATCATAGCTGACATTCAAACAAAATGGTTGCCCGCATTTGTGTCCAGCACGTAATATCATTACAGGCAGCATTTATTTCTAGTACTCCTTTTGCAATCCTAAGGCTAGGGTAATGGCACTCAGGGGAGCAGGGAGATCTAATTGGAAGAAGGGACACCCCCCCCCCCTCCTCCTCACAGCACATAGCAATGAAGCAGAGCTGAGGATATGAATCACAGGCTTTGTTGAGCTCCCCCCCTGTCACCTTTTTTTTTTCTTGGACTTGGGAAAACCTTTCAGAAGTGACTCATGCTGATAACAGAGGAACAAGGCAGCAGAGAGAAATCACACTCAGTGCTTTGGATAGAGACAAGTACCCAGTATAGAAGGATGTTTTCCCAGGGTCTGCTCAGGTACTCAGATTTCCTCCCACACTTCAAAGACATGCTGCTAGGTTAATTGGCTTCTGTCTAGATTGGCCCTAGTATGTGGATTGTATGTATGCATGTGAGTTAGGAACCTTAGTTGGCTCCTTGAGGGCAGGGACTGATGTGAATATACAATATATATGTGTAAAGCACTGCATAAATTGATAGTGCTATATAAGTAACTGCAATAAATAAATAAATGTGTTTTTGTTCATGTTGTATTTCATGTCTGAGGTTTACAACCACATTAACCATTTATACCCTTCATGACCAGGCCATTTTCTCTTTCATTCATTTATGGACACTGCCTCTTATACTTGACATGTGGGGTTTATACACCTTTCACTAGGAGTGGACTAGGCAGAACATACTTCAGCTAAAAGCAGACACAGAGCCTCCCAGGGGGCAGTCCTCACTTGGCATAACCCCTCCTGCCCTGCTTAGCAACTCAGTTTTTTCTGCCTAGTGCAAGGAGTAGGACCTGGCTCCCTGCTGGGATCTGCGGTTCCCCGTTTTTTTTTTCTTTTTTTCTCAAGATTCTGATGAAGAATGCAATCAAGTAGCCGGCTGGGTGACAGGCTGGATATCCTAAATCCAGGTAGTCTCCCCAGCGCAGCCGACGGATGCGAGCCGACCTTTAGCTGTACGCGGGGTCGGCCTCGTTCCGTGTGGGGCTGCCGGTGGGTTAAACGTCCCGCCAGCACACTTAGGACCGGGCCCCTGGGCTCGCGTCACGGGTGTTGCATGGCCGGCAGCTCCCCCCAAACCGGCAGGGTGGCAGGTCTGTCTCGGGTGGCTACCCGCTGCGCCTGTCCATAGTGGTGAGTATGCTTCTCCCCTCCCCCCGCGGGGTGTGGGGGGGGGAAGGCGGGTGGTGTCCACCTCCTTGGGGCGTAGGTGGGCCTGATCTAATACTCGTTTTCCTCTCCCCCCCCCCCCCACCATACCTCCGGGGCTGTAGCTTCCCTCCTGACTGGCTGTGCTTCCCCTGGGTGGGCTGCGGTGCTGCGGCCGGTGTGTTCTGCGACCCGGCCCCCATTTTCCTGTGGCCGGCCGCGTGCTTTATTCGCAGCCGCCATTTTGTGGTAGCCGGCGTGGTCCACCGTGTGCTGGCCTCGGATTTGCTGGCTGGATGGGCGGTCCTGGATGTCTTGGTGCCGGGTCGTGCCGGATGAGCTTCCTACACGTGGGGGACGTGGAGCAGCAGCAGGGTGACACACGGGCAGCTATAGCAGCGCTAGCAGCAGCACCTCCTCCCGGGGTCAGTGTGGGTGCAGGGGTGAGTCCTCCAAGGTGCCTCTGGGACCCTAGTGCGGCAGCTTGTGGGGTGGTGTGGGGCGCCCGGTCTGGTCTGTGGCCTATGGGTGTTTCCGGGGGTGCGGTGCAATGGCGGCTGAAGGAGCTTCCCAGCCAGAGGTCTCCGGTGGGGATCGGGGATTGCTGGGACCTGTGGTTCTGCTGGACAAGTTAACGGCTATCCTGGAAGAATTATTCTCCCGGGTGGAGCCGATCCATGACAGTGGGGTGGCGAAGAAATGGCCACCCCCTCCCCCGTCCTCACTGGTGAGGACTCGGAACCAGAGGGGTTCTCTGCTGTGACGGGGACCCCCCTGGAGCTATCGGAAGGTGAGCTCCGGGACCCCTCTGATGATGAGGATGAGCCCTCGGGGGCCACCGTGGCTCGTGAACGGGCTCTGGTGGGCTCTTTGGTCTCAGCGGTCCGTGAGACGCTGAAACTGGGCCCGGCTGCGACACGGGGCGGCGTACGCTTTTGGGTCGCATAGGCTGGCCCGGGCTCCTAAAGTATTCCCTTGTCATACTTTGATCAGTTTGTTTTCAAGGAATGGCAACGACCTCAGGGTTCATTCGCCATGCCTAAACGTTTTTCTGTGCGCTATCCCTTTGAGGATACCCTGTTGCAGAAGTGGGCGTCTCCTACGGTGGACCCACCGGTGGCCCGTCTGTACAAGGCGACCACTATTCCGATGGAGGGCTCTCCATCCTTTAAGGACCCGGCCGATAGGAGGACTGAGGCGGTGTCCAAGGCAATGTTGCTGGTGGCAGGGTCGGCCATGCGGCCGGCGCTAGCTTCGGCACTGGTGGCACAGGCGCTTACGGAATGGGCTGCCGTTGTGCATCGGGCTTTGGTAGCTCTCCAGGCCCCTCCGGAACCCGTGCAGATGGCAGACCAGCTGATTCAGGCTTTAGGTACGTCTGTGATGCGGCCCTCGACATGGCTCCCATGCTGTCAAAACTGTCCATGTTCGCAGTCATCATTAGACGTCTGCTGTGGCTTAGATGCTGGTCGGGAGACCAGGCGTCAAAGAAGGGCCTGACGGACCTGCCTTTTGAGGGTGGTCAACTTTTTGGGGCTTCCCTGGATGAGATCATTAAGGATTACACCGGGGGGGGAAAGAGTATGTTACTCCCAGAGCCTAGAAGGGGTAATGAGCTTCCTTACTCAAAGGAGGTTTTTTTCGTGTGCCCCGCGCCTCGAACAAGGTCTCTCAGCCCGCCAAGGCCTCCATGGGGGGGCCAGAAGCATCCCTGGCAGCATAAGGCCGAGAAGGCGGAGGAAAAGTCCTCCTCCGCATAATGGGTCGCCCCCGCCCGTTCGGGTGGCGGGACGGCTCTTGCGGTTCGCGGACCGGTGGACCTCTCGGATCTCTGGGTGCGCGAGATGGTTTAGTCCGGGTACAAGATAGAGTTCCGTACCCAGCCCCCAGACAGGTTCTTTGCCTCCAATCTGAGGCTTCCCCCCTGGGTGACGGTAGGCCCTGTTTGGGGCCATGCAAGTCCTGCTCCATCAGGGGGTTATTGTTCCGGTCCCCTCTGCGGAACGTTTCCGCGGTTTCTATTCAAATCTTTTTGTGGTTCCAAAAAAAGATGGGGTCAGGCCTGTATTGGCCCTGAAGGCTCTCAACCTCTTTGTGAGGGTGTGGAAATTCATAGTGGAGTCTGTCCGCTCTGTGGTGGCGGCGCTTCGTCAGGGAGACTTCTTGGACATCAAGGACGCGTATCTGCACGTGCCCATATGTGCGCGTCACCAGCGTTTTCTGCGCTTTGTGGCGGGGGATCTCCACTACCAGTTTGTGGCCCTTCCGTTTGGTCTGACCTCAGCTCCGTGGGTCTTCACCAAGCTCTTAGCTCCAGTGCTGGCTCTGCTGCGGCAGAGGGGGATAGCGGTGGTGGCCTATCTCAACGACCTTCTCTTGCGGGCTGAGTCGGCCTCAGCCTTGAGGGACAGTGTGGCCATCACCCTCGGTTCCCTGTGGAATTTCGGCTGGGTGATCAATCTTCCGAAGTCAGTGCTGACTCTGTCGCACCAGTTGGAATATCTGGGCTTGGTCCTGGACACGGAGCAGGCGTAGGTGTTTCTTCCTGCAGCCAAGGTGTTGACGCTCCAAGTAGCGCTGCGGACCCTGTTGTCCCAGCGGTGGACCTCCCTAAGATTTTGCATGAGGGTGTTGGGGCTGATGGTGTCCACCTTTGAGGCGGTGCCGTATGGCCAGAGTCACTCCCAGTCCCTACAGCGGGCAATTCTGCTGCGGTGGGACAAGTCTCCATTATCCCTGGATCAGGTGATCAGGTTGGATCGCTGAACCCGATTTTCCCTCTCCTGGTGGCTGCGGGCCCCGGCCTTGGGGCTGGGGAAGTCGTTTCTGCCCGTGGAATGGACGGTGGTCACGACGGATGTCAGCCTATCCGGCTGGGGGGGGCTTGGGGCTGTCAAAGACCAAGGGTCGCTGGTCCGGGGAGGTTGCACAGTCGGCCTGTTCGGGTCCAGTCAGACAACGCCATGGCTGTGGCTTACGTGAACCATCAGGGAGGAACGAGGAGCGAGGCAGCGGCGTCGGAAGTGGCCCACATTCTGAGGTGGGCTGAGCTTCACGTGCCGACAATCTCCACCGTTCACATTCCGGGCGTCAAATTGGCAGGCGGACTACCTCAGTCAATAAAACAGGTGGCAACCCGCGCTCACTTAAGTGGGAATGGTGATGTTCCGTAAGAGAATAATATAGAAAAAAATTTAAAAGGTTTTAAAAGGGCAGCACGCATAAAACAATAGATCTAAAATTGTCCAACAAAGTATATATGCAACATATGCAGTGCCAGGAATAAGGTAGGTAAATATCAGTTCATCACTTGAAGCATGGATTTCACATATTCTTATTAGTACTCTTTGTAATGATCGTGACGTAAAAAAGAAATGGGTGGAGGCTTACCAGATGATGGTAAAGTATGCGCGGTGTTTTAATATTGGTCAGCCAGGGTTATGGGTCATCACATCTGCTGGTGACAGCACAAGGGTGGGATCCGTCCAAAAGCGACCTCGGATGCTGTGGGGGGATGGTCCTGGGTCCTGGTGGTCCGTTACTCCTGATCCATGAAAGGGGGGAGGGTGGAGGACTCCAAAGAAACCTCAGGTCACACTTCAAATATTCCGGTGTCTCAGTATCCAATATGCATGAGTAGGAGAAAAGGAAAAACCCACAATCGTGTAATACTGTTTGATAAGGTTTATTACAGAACCGGGTTAAAATATACTCACATATTAATAGAAATAAAAGAGCTCATAAAAAGGCAGGAGATGGAGGAAACCGACGCGTTTCGGCTCGAAGGGCCGTCATCTGGGGTATTCCCCCTCCTGCCTGAACATGCTATTTATAGTGAAAGATCAATAAGCACAAAATACCCCCTGTAGGGGGCCACAAAAACGGAAGTCACATTGTGAGTAACAAAATGGCGCCAATGGCGTGCGTTCCACGCCTCATTTTGAATTTGTAGGTGAAAGCCAGAACAGAGAATTGAATGTTAAAAATAAGTATAAAGTTTGAGAAAAAACATGAAAGAAACCATAAAGGTCGATCTTATTGAGATTCAAAGTGTATTCGTAGTAAAAAATGGTGGCATACAGAGTTAATACCGGGTCACGTGTCCGGAAGTGAAGGGTTAACCAGGAAGTGGTTCTTTGTTTATGGAAACCGGAAATGACGCGCTAAATCAAAGCCGCGTCGTCACTTCCTGTTTGGAAAGCTGTATGCAGAGGGTGTACTGATTCTTCTATTAAGAAGAATATATGCATACATGCTGCCATTAAAGAAAAAGAAAAACGGTGCTGTGAACAGAAAAAATAGCTAGAAAAGCTAAAAGAATAAGTGCTTATTAAGAAAAGAGTTTGTGAATCATATATTCCGATAAAAAAGTGAATAACTTTATCGGGATCAGGTGGGCGGCGAACGAACGCCGTGCAACTTTAAAGTAAATGGTTTTGGAAAGGAGTGAATGTGAAAAAAACACATATTGGAATTAAAAAACGACCAGTACTTATACAAGTATTAAAGTAGAAATCAGTAAATGTTAGTATAAATAAAAAAATTAATATGTAAAAAATATTATATAATTAGGCTTATTGGTATCGGGATCAGGTGAGCGGCGAACGAACGCCGTGCAACTTTAAAGTGAAAGGTTTTGGAAAAGAGTGAATGTGAGAAAAACACATATTAGAATTAAAAAGCGACCAGTACTTATAAAAGTATTAAAGTAAACATCAGTAAATGTTGGTATAATAAAAAAATTAATATGTAAAAAATATTATATAATTCGGCTTATTGGTACAGGCAGCCAAATCGAAACGGATTGAATGGGACCTGCGTTGTACATTTAGAAAACACAGTATATAAATGTAAACAATGTATATATATATAAAAAAAATTATATGTGCAACTATATAAAATTGTGTAAAAATATATAAAGGAGGGGGGGAGGGGAGTCATAGATAAATAGGGATCAGATCATGATCATGTAAAATCACATTATACGCATAGAGAGTGAATCCTTGCTATATGAAACCTTCATTTAGAGACCTCATTCAGTATATAAAAAACCTCATATATACTAGATAAAAAACGTATGCCTGCAGTACGTCATAAACTAATATATTAGGATACTGGCCCAAACAAATGTTATATTTTAAGTTTAAATTGTATACTAGATGAAAAACGTATGTCTGCAGTCCGTCATAAACTAATATATTATATATATAATATATCCGTCATAAACGAATATATTATATTATAAGACTAGCTCAAATAATTGTTATATTTTAAAATGTCGATTAGTGAGTAAAAATGACTAGTATATATTAGATAAGAACGTATGTCTGCAGTACATCATAAAAATATATTTTTAAACTTGCCCATGTGATTACTAAAAGTTATAGAAGACACATAAAATTGATATAAAAGCAGAACTAGGTAAGCTAACACATAAAGGTATATTCAGGCTTTATTAATAAAAGAGTTGATGTCCCACTCCACGTTCATCCCATGCGGGTGGAAACACTTGAGCTGGTATATCCAAGAGGTCTCAAGCTGAGAGACCCCTCTTTTACACCATCCTCCTCTCCAAGGTGGGACATATTTGTCAATGACTTGAAAAAAGGTGCCATCTGGGTTACGGTCATGGTATTTTAAATAATGCTTGGGGACGCTGTGGTTGGTTTTACCTTTTATAATATTAGTGATGTGTTCGTTGACACGTACATTAAAAGCCCTTGTGGTCCTACCCACGTACTGCTTTTTACAGGGACAAGTTAAAAGGTAGACAACGTTCTTTGTTTCACATGTACTAAAACCTTTAATGTTAAAAACCTGTCCCGTGACGGTGGAAGAAAAGCTGGTAATTCTTTTATTTTTGTATCCGTTGAGCTTACAGACCCTACATCTTTGGCATTTGTAGAACCCTTTCATATCATGAAAGAAAGAAATTTGCTTGGGGGGATCAACCACATTAGGGGCCAGTTTCTGCCTCACAGACGGAACCCCTCTAAATATAACCTGTGGATTGTCGGGTAATAGAGGACCTATAAGACGATCATTGCGTAGGACTCCCCAGTGTTTCTTAATAATATTTTTCACCTGTTTGTGTTGGATTGTGTAACTTGTAAAAAACGACCATTTTGCGTCATGTTTATGAGTTTTAGGCTTGTCGGTAAGGAGCATGTCTCTATCGATCTGAGAAACCTCATGAATTTCCCTGGTTAGGTCTTCATTAGAGTACCCTTTCTCCAAGAATCTGTTTTTGATCACTTCAGCCTGTTCTAAAAAAGTGCTGGTACTGGAGCAATTTCTCTTTAAACGTATAAACTGGCTTTTTGGGATGGATTTTAACCAAGATTGGTGGTGACAACTGTCTGTAGAAATAAAGCCGTTTTTATCTGTAGGCTTAAAATAAGTCTTTGTTGTAACATGGCCTTGACTGATATCGATATTAAGGTCGAGAAAATGTATATTGGTAGTACTACTTTCCAAAGAGAGAGCTATATTTCTGTCATTATTATTCAAGGCAGAAAAAAAGGTGTCAAGAGATAGTTGATCACCACGCCATAGGAGGAGGATGTCATCGATATATCTAGCCCAAAAAATCAATTGAGGTGGGCCCCCTGTGACTGACTACCTCAGTCGCCAGAGGCTGGATCAGGGAGAGTGGTCCCTGCACCCGGAAGTGTTCCGCGTGATTTGTCAGAAGTGGGGCACGCCAGACATGGACCTACTGGCGTCCAGGCTCAATCGGAAGGTGCAGGCCTTCGTGAGCAGAACGAGGGATCCGTTGGCAGACGTGGCGGACGCCCTCGTGGCTCCGTTGTCTCGGTATCGACTTCTCTATGCCTTTCACACGCTTCCGCTGCTCCCGCGCCTATTGCGCAGGATAGAGGCAGAAGGGATCCCAATGATTCTGGTAGCGCCAGATTGGCCTCGGCGTCCTTGGTACGCCGACGTGGTGTGGATGGTGGTCGATGTTCCCTGGCGGCTCCCGCTTTGCGAGGACCTGCTTTCACAGGGACCAATCTTGCACCCTGCTTTACCCTCGCTGACTTTAACGGCCTGGCTATTGAGTCCCAGGTGTTAAAGGATAGGGGACTCTCTGAGTCTTTGTCCACCTTTGTCCAGGGGGTTCGTCATGTCGCTCCCCAGCTACGGTCGCCGTTGGTGCCTTGGGACCTTAATCTGGTCCTCTCAGTGCTTCAGAAGCCGCCTTTCGAAAATATCAGGGAAATTTCCCTGCAGCTGCTTTCATAGAAAGTGGCTTTCCTGGTGGCTATTACATCCACTAGGCTGGTGTCTGAGCTGGTGGCTCTGTCCTGTAGGTCTCCATACTTGGTCCTACATAGGAACAAGGCAGTTTTGCGCCCTTCTTACCAAAGGTGGTCTCTTCTTTTCACATCAATGAGGACATTGTCCTCCCTTCGCTGTGTCCGCGCCCGTATCATCCTAAGGAGGTTGCTTTGCACTCCCTGGATGTGATTAGGGCTCTGCGGGTGCATCTGGCGGCCATGGCCTCTTTTCGGAGGTCGGATGCGCTTTTTTGTCACGGTGGATGGTTCGCGCAAGGGGATGGCGGCCTCGTCGGCCACTATTTTCCGCTGGATACGACAGACGGTGACCCGTGCGTATGCTGTTCGGGGCCAGGAGCCCCCCATTCCGCTCACGGCTCACTCTACCAGGGCGATTAGTACTTCCTGGGCTTTCCGACATCAGGCGTCGGTTGCTCAGGTGTGCAAGGCGGCCACTTGGACCTCGGTGCACACTTTTTCAAAATTTTTTGCAGAGTTGATGTTGCAGCATCCTCGGATGCTGCTTTTGGCCGCAAAGTTTTGCAGGCAGTGGTGTGAGGCACACCTGGCACCTCCTGGAGAACTTTTCTGTTGGGTACAGTTGTTGTTGCCCACCCCTCGTTGGGACATCCCCACATGTCAAGGATAAGAGGCTGCGTCCGCCAATGAACGAAAGAGAAAATAGGATTTTTTTGACTTACCGTAAAATCCTTTTCTCTGAGTATATTGACGGACGCAACACCCACCCCTCTTTGAGTTTGTACTGCTTGTTATGAACTGAGTTGCTAAGCAGGGCAGGAGGGGTTATGCCAAGTGAGGACTGCCCCCTGGGAGGGGCTGTGTCTGCTTTTAGCTGAACTACGTTCTGCCTAGTCCACTGAAAGGTGCATAAACCCCACATGTCGAGGATAAGAGGCTGCGTCCGTCAATGAACTCAGAGAAAAGGATTTTACGGTAAGTCAAAAAATCCTATTTTTTGCTATACAGCACTGCGTTACTTTAACTGACAATTACGCGGTCAGGCAACACTGTACATAAATGAAATGTATGTCATTTTGTTCCCACAAATAGAGTATTTGATCACTAGTGGGTTTTTTATTTTTTGCACTATAAACAGAAAAAGACAATTTTGAAAAAAGAAAAAATATATATTTTTACTTTCTGCTATAACACACATCCAATAAAAAAAAAAATTAAAAAATCTCATTTCTTCATAAATGTAGGCCAATATGTGTTCTGCTACATATGTTTGGTAAAAAAAATCCCAATGAGCGTATATTGATTGGATTGAAAAGTCTACAAACTATGGTATATATACTGGAATTAGTATTTTTTTTTTTTTATACTAGTAATAGCAGTGATCCGTGACTTATAGCGGGACTGCAATATTGCAGCGGACAATCTGACACTGATAATCTGACATTTTGTGGTAACCAGTGACACTAATACAGTGATCAGTGCTAAAAATATTAACACTCACTGTACTAATGACACTGGCTGGGATGGGGTTAGACATCTAAGGTAATCAAAAATGTGTGCCTCACCAGTGTTTCTGTGTTTACTATGTGGGCTTTTACTAAGGGCTGTGCTGGTTTTTATTCCCTGCTTTGCAGGGAAACAAAATCCAGCACATTCCCACTGACAGGACAGAGCTCTGCTTTGTTTACATAGGCAGAGCTCTGTCCTGTCTTCCTCCTTGCCGATCAGCGGGTGCCGGTGTTCATCCATTGGCCAGCACCTGTTGATCAGTTTGTGCTGTGACTTAGTCCCCACCCGATAGAGCAGAATCGTGTGTATATATACGTGATTCTGCACAGCCGACCCGCAGTCTGCAAATGGTTAAATAATGACAGAGTTATTAGCGAATAAATAGGTCCATAGCAGAATTGGAAAAATTGCTGTGGTCCATAGAATGTGAACAAGTAAGAGGGGAACCTGTTAAAAGAAGTTATTAATTTAGAGAGCTTAGTTCTGCCTGTATATGCAGAATAGCATGCTTGTTATACTCACTGTGGAACTTAAGGGGTAAATCCTCTGCATTGTGTAAAAAGGCTCTTTGATCCTATATGCACAGACTCTCCCCCTCCTGAAGGGTCTTTCTTGGCAAGGCCAGATAATACACAGAGTAGTAAAGCTGCACATACTCAGTTTGGTCTCTATTGCTGGGGAGCTGAGCTATTCAGGTCACATGATATTGACATCACACATGTGGGCGTGTATACAGATCCTAAATGACAGCCCAGTCCATCCCTCCTCCTCCTCCATGCACAGTAACTAAAAAAGAACACAGTGGGTGGGATGTCACATCTTGATTGATGGATGGATAATCCGCCTCCCATAACAGCACGAGGACAGAGGCTGTAGTGGAAATCTCCTCCTACCTGAACACTCAGCACTTGGGCAGACCCTGAGTTTATCATGTGACTGTGGTAAACAGATCAACCAAGAAGTTATATAGTGGCAGTATTTTAATGTAAAAAGATGATTTATCAGCTGTGGGCACTGTGGGGAGTCAGATGAACTATTTTCATATTACTGGGTTTAGTAACACTTTAAATCTTGCTTTGGAACTCAAATAGGAACTGCTGAAATTCTTTACAACTGGTGCCAACTTTGCACATAAACTTTACAAATAAATTCTGCATTCAAAATTAGCTTACCTATTTGACATATTTGTAAAATCCTAAAATTGAGTTCCAGGTATGGCTATTTTTAAATAGTTACATTGATGCAGCTTGGACCAATGTCTCTATGCATGTGCCACACCTGGCAAACCCCAGTGGAAGCTGGAAATCACTGTAGTAGGCACCACTACTAGAATGATTGCTACGTCTTTCAGAGAACACTTTTCTCAATGAATACTAAACAATCCCTGATTGAAGATAGAGCGGTGGGGCAGTGATGTCACAATCTTCACCTTTCCCAATTAACCACTTGACCACCAGGCGAATTCCAGCACTCCTCTCCTCCATGTAAAGATCATCATTTTTTTTTGCTAGAAAATTACTCAGAACCCCCAAACCCTGGGGAATAAAATGGCGGTCATTGCAACTTTTTTTTGTCTCACGGTATTTGCGCAGCAATTTTTCAAATGGTTTTGGAAAAAAAAAAAGTTTCATGAATTAAAAAAAAAACAAAACATAATATGTAATAATATAATGTGAATGAATGGTAAATAGATACCTTACATGTCACACTTTAAAATTGCGCGCACACGCGTACTTAAAAATCTCCATAGGCGACGCTTTAAAATGTTTTTACAGGTTACCAGTTTAGAGTTGAAGAGGTCTAGTGCTAGAATTATTGCTCTCGCTCTAATGTTCACGGCGATACCTCACGTGTGATTTGAACACCGTTTACATATGGGGCGGGACTTGCATATGCATTCACTTCTGTGTGCGAGCTTTATTTTTACACGGTCTCTTTAATTTTTTTTTTATCCCTTTTATTCCTGTTACAAGGAATGTAAACATCCCCTGTAATAGGAATAGTGCGTGACAGGTACTCTTTATGGAGAGATATGGGGTCAATAAGACCCCTCATTTCTCCTTCAGGCTGGAAAGACTGAGATAAAAAAAATAAATGAACTTGCTTGGTCTTTCCAGACGCGTCCCCGGCTTTGTTTACTACAAGCAGGCCAGGACGTGACGTCATAAAGTCGGCCCGGGCCTCCGAGGGTCATAGAGATGACTGGTGACCAGATGGTCACCAGCCATCTACTTGACAAACTTCCGGCGGCGATGGATTTGTTCTCCTGGCCGCCGATGGCGCGGGAGGGAAGGTATCCCCTCCCCCCGCCCATAAGAACTATCAAGTGGCGGAAGTGCCACTATGATCATTCTTATGGTGCACAGAATCGCCGGCTGGAAAGAATGATATCTGAATGGTGCCTGTAGCTGCAGACATCATTCAGATATCTGAGCTCAAAGTAAATTACATCATATGACGTCATTGGTTGTTAAGTGATTAAAGGATGCTTTGCATTCATTGAGTGGGTGCAAAGTGCACTTTGAATGTCAAAAAACCACCAAAGGAAAAACATACCTACAAAGGCTATCGATTTCAATACACAATTGTATTTATTGGACATGCATGTAAAAAGCAACCAAAAGCACACCATCTCCCTGTGAAAGTCAATCAGCTGCTGAGTGTTATCTGACATCAGTGTTCAGCAGGCTGGACTAAAAGGGAGTCAATAGAAGTGTGTATGAGAACTATACATATGGTATTACCAATCAGCATGGTATGACAGATCCCTATACTACGACAGGACACCAATCCATCTGTGTACACTTTGGATGACAACTTAATACTATCGTCCATTGCGATATACGCTCATCATCATAATCAACAAGTCTATAGTCCTACCAATATCGCCATTGATATATGTTGATGCGGCCCCTTGTAGTCCGCTTACTACTCCCGTTTGTCGGTGGTTCACATTGACATTGGTTTGAGTGGGTTGGTCCACTTGCAGATGGTCGAACCAGGCGAATAAGCAGGCAGACTCACTTTCATTACAGACATTTGGCAATTCAGTCTACAGATCACTTCCCACAGATAACTGACACAACCGGACCTTTTACCATCAGAAGAGGAGCATATTCACTGGAGTGGGAGATAGAGGGATGGCAGTGATTTTGGGGACCAGGATCTGGGGAGATCTGAGTGGGGTGGGGTGGGTTGTGCTGGGTGGGGGGCCAGGGGAGAGGGGTATATGTGTGGTAGGGGTCTTCCCATCTTTGTCATGGTTGCTTTTTACATGTATGTCCAATATATACAATTGTGTTTTGAAATTGATAGTAGGTGCGATTTGTAGGTGCATTTTTCCTTTGGTGGTTTTTTGGCATGTATATTTTGGAAGCATCTCCCCTCGTTTAATTGTGTACATTTGAGTGCACATTTTTCACAACACTCCCAGGATCCATACAATTGTGGGTTTTTTCTTCATGTTCTTTGAATGTACCTGCGCCAAGTGAGCAACCTCCTGTGTTCACTAAGTCGCTCTGCACGGGACCCGGAAGCCAGCTGCAATCACTGTAATATCTGTGCCTATGCTGTGTAACTTCAAATATAGCCACACCTGGAATTCAACTTTAAATACCAACATGCAAGGACAAATGTGAATTTACAAACATCTGCTAAGTTGAAGGACATTGAATTCATAGAAACAAATCATTGCAGTTTTACATTTTACATGTAGCTATACATGTAGATAAATCATTTTGGAAAGTGGAACATTTGGGTCTTTCTCTCTCAACTGGTTCTCTAGGGTGATTTGTACCCTTTTTCTACTCTGTGGACAGTGCTCAAAGGTTCACAAGCTGTGGGACCCATTCAAATTCCCGCAGCTGCAACCACCCAAACAGCGAAATGCGGGAACTTTGGGTTGGTGCCATTAATCCTAATAGCATGCCGCCTGAACTAGGAAACAGCAGTCCATTCAAATGAATGAGCTGTCATGCCCATGCAAACTGTGGCCCGCATGGATGCGTAGATGTGAACCTAGCCTCGCTGCTCAGGAAATTGATACACTTCTTGATGTTTTTCTTCTCATATGGAAGGGGAAAGAGTTTAACTTGCCCTTGGGAAGGTTTTACCTTTGACCAGACCATTTTTCTATTCGGCACTGTGTTACTTTAACTGACAATTGTGAGGTCATGCAACACTGTACGCAAATGAAATGTATACGTGGTTTTCACACAAAGCTTTCTTTTGGTGATCTATGATAACCACCAGGTTTTTTTTTATTATATAAATAAGGACAGAAACTGTTGAAAAATAAAAAAATAATTTTTACTTTCTGCTGGAAAACATCCAATAAATATATTAAACAAATCTAATTTCTTCGTGAATTTCGACCAATGTATTCTGCTACATGTCTTTGGTAAAAAAAATACCAATAACTGTATATTATTTGGTTTGTGTGAAAGTTATAGCATCTACAAACTATGGTATAATATACTGGAATTTTTATTTCTTTTTTTATACTAGTAATGCCAGTGATCAGTAATTTATAGTGGGACTGTGATGGTGTGGCAAGCAGTTTAGCACTAGCTGATGCTGGCTGGGGGTACACTAACTGACACTGACACCATTAGTGACACTAATACAATGATCTGTGCTAAAATATACACACAGTATCTCACAAAAGTGAGTACACCCCTCACATTTTTGTAAATATTTTATTATATCTTTTCATGTGACAACACTGAAGACATTACACTTTGCTGCAATGTAAAGTAGTGGTGTACATCTTGTATAACAGTGTAAACTTGCTGTCCCCTCAAAATAACTCAACACACAGCCATTAATGTCTAAACCGCTGGCAAGCATGCTGGTGGGAGTGTCATGGTCTGGAGCTGCATGAGTACTGCTGGCACTGGGGAGCTACAGTTCATTGAGGGAACCATGAATGCCAACATGTACTGTGACATACTGAAGCAGAGCATGATCCCCTCCCTTCGGAGACTGGGCCCCAGTGCAGTATTCCAACATAAGGACCCCAAACACACCTCCAAGACAACCACTGACTTGCTAAAAAAAAGCTGGGGGTAAAGTTGATGGACTGACAAGCATGTCTCCAGACCTAAACCCTATTGCGCATCTGTGGGGCATCCTCAAATGGAAGATGGAGGAGTGCAAGGTCTCTAACATCCACCAGCTTTGTGATGTCGTCATGGAGGAGTGGAAGAGGACTCCAGTGGCAACCTGTGAAGCTCTGGTGAACTCCATGCCCAAGAGGGTTAAGGCAGGGCTGGAAAATAATGGTGACCACACAAAATATTGAAACTTTGGGCTCAACTTGGAAATTTTCACTTAGGAGTGTACTTTTGTTGCCAGCAGTTTAGACATTATTGACTGTGTTTAGAGTTGTTTAGAGGACAGCAAATTTACACTGTTATACAAGCTGTACACTCACTACTTTACATTGTAGCAAAGTGTAATTTCTTCAGTGTTGTCACATGAAAAGATATAATAAAATATTCACAACAATGTGAGGGGTGTACTCACTTTTGTGAGATGCTGTATATATAAGTGTCAATATTTTGTGTAGCCACCATTATTTTTCAGCACGGCCTTAGCCCTCTTAGGCATGGAGTTCACCAGAGCTTCACAGGTTGTCACTGGAGTCCTCTTCCACCCCTCCATGACAACATCACGAAGCTGGTGGGTGTTGGAGACCTTGCGCTCCTCTACCTTCCATTTGAAGATGTCCCACAGATGCTCAATATGGTTTAGGTCTGGAGACCTGCTTGGCCAGTCCATCACCTTTACCCTCAGCTTCTTTAGCAAGGCAGTGATTGTCTTGAAGGTGTTTTTGGGGTCGTTATCATGTTGGAATACTGCCCTGCGGCCCAGTCTCTGAAGGGAGGGGATCATGCTCTGCTTCAGTGTGTTACAGTACATGTTGGCATTCATGGTTCCTTCCATGAATTGTAGCTCCCCATTGCTGGCAGCACTCATGCAGCCCCAAACCATGACACTCCCACCACCATGCATGACTGTAGGCAAGACACACTTGTCTTTGTACTCCTCACCTGGTTGCCGCCATGCTTGACACCATCTGAACCAAATAAGTTTATCTTGGTCTCATCAGACCATAGGACATGGTTCCAGTAATCCATGTCCTTAGTTTGCTTGTCTTCAGCAAACTGTTTGTTGGCTTTCTTGTGTTTTATCTTAAGAAGAAGCTTCCTTCTGGGATGAGAGCCATGCAGACCAATTTGATGCAGTGTGCGGCATATGGTCTGAGCACTGACAGGCTGAACCCCCACCCCTTCAACCTCTGCAGCAATGCTGGCAGCACCCATATGTCTATTTCCCAAAGACATCCTCTGGATATGACGCTGAGCATGTGCACTCAACTTCTTTGGTCGACCATGGCGAGGCCTGTTCTGATTGGAACCTGTCCTGTTAAACCGCTGTCTTTTTTTCAGATCCTCAGAGTTCTTTGCCATGAGGTGCTATGTTGAACTTCCAGTAACCAGTATGAGTGAGATCGATGACACCAAATTGAACATACCTGCTCCCCATTCACACCTGAGACCTTGTAACATGAAGGAGTCACATGACACCGGGGATCAAAAATGGCTAATTGGGCCCAATTTGGACATTTTCACTTAGGGGTGTACTCACATTTGTTGCCAAACATAGGGGGAATCGAAGGGTTAACAGTATGCCGAACATTGTGTAATATGGTCTTTTTTTTCTAAGCAATCTTGTTTTCCAAGGAATAAAAAAAACTGCAAGATCGCATGACAGTGTACAGAGCTCTGTGATGTTTATGAACACACAGCTCTCTTCCGTGAATGACGGAGCCGATAAGCTGGTCCCGGCGATCAGTCATGGGCTAGGGCCTGCTTATCGCTTGTGCTGTAATAACTCACCTCACAGCCGGGAGGCGGTTGCACGCCTTTCCTGGATGCACTGATCATGTACCAGTTAGGTGATCTCGCGCACAGCAGTAGGTAGATGTACCTGAGGAGGTTAAAGCAATATTAAACCCAAAATAAATGAATATATTGCAGCTTACCAATCATTGGATTGGTGGCTGCATTCATTTTCCTTTTTTTAAAGTTATTATAAAAGCTAAACTTTTCCCCTAAAAAAAAAACAAAAAACAAAAAAAAAAAGTAGTAGTATTTGCCTGCTATGTGGAATGGTTTGACACAGAGCAGTCTCATATCTCCTCTTATCGGGTCCCTCATCGATGCTCTCCACTTCTGTGAGTGCCCTGATAGCAAGCCAGCTTGACTCCACTCCCTGCTCACTTGTCACAGGAAGTGTGCATGGACACATGAGCTAACATGCAGGGGCGTTTACAGGCAGAAAAAAAACGCCAAATGCCCCTCCCAATAGCAGACCTTAGAGTGCCTATACTCTGGATGAAGAAGCAACAGAGACACCTGTGGACAGCAGTATTGTTAGTCTGGGGAGAGGGTAGTGTTAGATGAACTAGCAGATTTAAATACACTAACAAATTGTAGCCAAACTCTTGATAACACTTTTTAAGCAGTTACAGTAATCCGTTTTTACTATTTGGGATAAAGATTTTACATAAATGAATAAAACCTCAGTGGCATTATTACGTCTTACTTGTGTGAACAGGCATTTATTGCTCTCAAAAAAAAATTGTATTTAAAAACCAGTTTGTGTCAACGAGAAAATGTTGAGCATCTTAAATTATTCTCACTCTGAATTAAAATATGGTCACCTTGGTGGTCCTATGCTCTTCCCACTTTGCACCCGAGCAGTCTGTGCCTCTCCTGAGAGCTAACCGGCCAACGCCCCCTCCTGCAGGACTTCCCCTCCTCCACCCCCCTCCTTTTTTATCTTTCTTTTTTTCCCTCTTTCCCAATCCTTATTACCTTATCACTTTCCTTTTTCTTGCAACCAGGGATGGTGCCTTGGGCTGCCCTTGGTCTTTCTTGCCTTGGGGTGACCCTGGATTTAGGGCTGCCTTCAGTTGATATGCAGCCACTGCCGCTTCACCACAAATTTTCTGTATCCCTCTATCGAATGTCCGCCCTGACCTGTATCAGAGGTATCCCAGGGACCAGTACACGCAAATCCCTCCGCTGACACTCTGTGCACCTGCACGTAGGGCCCCAGTTAGCTGGCCCTTAGTTTTGGGAATTTAAATGGACCTCTGGGTTATCCCATGTGGTCCCCCGGTGGATAGCTATTATCAATAACACTTAACTGTTTTACTTACTGCACTATACCCCTGCGCGGGTGAACGTTTGTCAAGATGCTATTCTTTTTTACAAGCAGAGCAGCAATTCTTTTTTTTCAGATCATCAGAGAGTTCTTTGCCATGAGGTGCCATGTTGGACTTCCAGTGACCAATACTTGAGAGTGAGACTCTTATATAATAAATACTAGTGCCATACATGTATGTAGTAATAGTCTCTGCAGTGGTCATATGAACAACCGAGACCCCACATGAACTGTATTATAATGCTACTCAATACTATTCCATTTCAGTGACAAATCATAAATCTGATCAAAAAAGTCCAAAATACCTATAACAAAATGCATATTCATGAACATATAACATAAATTAAAGTGCAAACTGTGCAAGTTATGTGCAAATTATATAAGGTGCATAAAAAAGTGCAAAAAAAACAGTCCAATTGATAATAGTCCAATCTTCAGCCACTAAAAATATGAAGGAAGATTCACTGTATTGTTCAGCTTCAAATAAAAAATGAAAAAATGTATACACAAGTGGTGGACCGGTACATAATCCGCTTTAGCACCCTTAATCCTTATGCTCTGTGACACTACTCCTTCACCAGGCACCCAGTGGCACACCCTACTCACCAGATGGAATGGATTCCCATTACAGGAATCGTATGCGCCTTAGGTGGTAGGTTGTAATCTTTTCCTTTAGGATCCCAAAGACAGCCGCTCTAGGCGTTGGTGGGCAAGAAACCTACTTAGGCTCAATAAAGGAAGGAAGAACAAGGGGCCAAATCGTGAAGTACGTTCACTTTTAATGAAAATTGTTTAAAAACAGGAAAAACGTGCTTACATGCGGTAGAATCTGCAGGGGACACCTATTGCGGTCCACCTGCATCTCAAAGAGCGGAAGTGACGAACCGGAAGTCACATTACCCGACGCTGCATTTCGTCGACATACGTGCTGACGTCATCAAGGGGTCATGTGATCGTCGGCTCGCCACTTCCTATCTATAGGGGCTCCGCTCTCAATCACAGCCAGTCTCACCCACCCATTGGCTGCCGGCCCATACCTGGAATAGATACCCAATATTTTACTCTCGCTACATGGTCCAGCCTATTAAAACAAAAGGAAACCATATCAAGGGTATTCTAATTGCTTAAAACTTTTTTTCTTTTTGCTGTTGGCTAAAGAACCGAAGGAAGAATGGAATATTATTCCGGTGTTCTACACTTAGAGACACTGGCTCCCTCTGGTGGTAATGCCAAAAATACAAGTCCCAAGCACTAGACTATAAATAAGTAAATAGAGATTGTACCACATGCGAGGGAGGGTCAAAAAAATAACCTTTTTCTGGCTCCCTCACTTTGATATAGAACAAATAATGTTTTAAACAAAAACAAAAGATAAAATTGCAAAAGTGTATATATATATATATATATATATATATATATATATATATATATATACACACATATATAAGCACATGGATATATATAGATGTGTAAAAAATTATAAATATCTAGATACAATATTAATGGCAGGATCAATCTATTTTAAAGAATAAATACAAAAAATTACGAAAAATACCAGAAAATATAAAAAATATATGTCACGTACCTGGCGGATGAGTCTGACTTATGCAGGGGATCACCTCTCTTGCAGCCCTGGTTCGAGAACCCCTGGTAGTGTAGACAGGGAGCTCTGGAGCACGGGGGCACGAGGGCTGTACTGGACCACTTGATGATAGGTGCAAGTCCACTGGGCTCATGCAAGTAGAAGAGTAGTCGTACAGTCCGGGTTGGCAACAGGCTGGCTTATGCAGTACAAAAGGAGCAGGCAGGTGGCTAGTTGGGTGCAAACAGGGTCGGCAACGTGCGGGCAGCAAAGGTACAAGAGGGCTAAGCAGAAGAGTCGTCGTAGGCAGGCCACGATCAGGGCAGGCAGTTAGCAGCAAAGTCCAAAGAGAGCCAGGGTCACAGGAACAGGAAGTCACTCAGAAGCAGACACAGGGGTCACAGGTGCAGGAAAGTCTGACAGGCAAACACACAGGTCACTGGAATGCTGTAGAACGGACAGCACCTGCTTCCTGGTGCTGTCCTGCTTAAATGGCCGCTATTGGCGCCATTAGCACGCGCAGGAAGCCAAAAACGGCCAGGAGGACCGTTTTCCTAACATTGCCCCCCCCCCCCCCCCAAGGGGCAGCCTCCGGATGTCCAAACGGGCTCTCAGTTCTGGGTGTTTCTTCCAGAATTCTTAATAAGCTCTTTGGCGTGGATGTTGCCCTCGGGTTCCCATGAGTTCTCCTATGGGCCATACCCCTTCCACTTGACCAAGAACTGGATTGAGCCTCCCCTCTTCTTGCAGGCCAGGACAGCCTCCAACTCAAACTCCTCCTCCTCCGTCCACTAGAACTGGCCCCGGTGGAGCTGTTCTCCGTCCCGGAAAGAGATCCTGGGTCACCGGCTTAAGCAGCGTGACATGAAACACCGGGTGGACTCGTGTGGATGGAGGCAGGACCAGCTCGTATGCCACCTTGTTGATTCTCCTTTTGACAGGGAATGGTCCTATGTACCTGGGCCCCAGTTTTTTAGAAGGGCAGGAAAGTTTTAAATTCTTTGTAGACAGCCAGACCTGCTGGCCAATTTGTAGATCTAACTCCCCTCTCTTCCCTTTATCAAAGTTCCTCTTACTGGTGGCTTGGGCGAGGGTCTCCTGGAGAAGCTTATTGTTTTTCTGGAGGAACTGGGTCATCTCAAGGACCGCGGGTATGGTGCTTTCATTGCGAAGTCCTGTAGGAAGGACGGGTGGTAGCCGAAGTTTGCCCAGAAGGGCGACTGCTTGGTAGCAGAGTGGACCGTTTTATTGTACGCAAACTCGGCTACTGGGAGAAACAAGACCCAGTCGTCCTGGGAATAGGAGGAATAGCACCGTAGGTATTGTTCAAGAGTCTGATTTGGTCCTCTCCATCTGACTATTAGATTGTGGATGGTAGGCCGAGGAGAAGGCCAACTCGACTCCCAAAGTGGTACACAGGGACTTCCAAAAGCGAGAAGTGAATTGTATCCCCCGGTCTGACACGATGTTGGCAGGGACCCCGTGTAAGCGGACCACTTCTCTTATAAAGACTTCTGCAGTCTCGGGCGCTAAAGGGGTGCCTTTCATTGGTAAAAAATGCGCCATCTTCGTAAGACGGTCCACCACCACCAAAATGGTGTTGAATCCTGCTGATGAAGGTAACTCAACTATGAAATCCATTGCGATTTGCGACCATTTGCATCTATTTTCATGGACTTTTAAACTTTGTAATTTTCAATAAAATTATACCTCGTGATTGGTATTTACACTACGGAGAGTCCTCCTTCCTCTTTTATATATTGGATCTCGGAGCCACATCCTTTGGTGCAGGTGTGTAGCAGGGCGGTCGGGACGAGACTGTAGCTGCTTCGGACCTATGGTCGTTCCGGATAGTGTGACGTGCCTCCACCCTACGAAAGCCTGGAAACCCCCCCCAGGATTGTGTAACGAGACCAGCTCGGAGAAGGATGACCCTCCAACCCCATATATACATTCAGGCGTTAATACATCTACTATCTGGTAAGCCTTGATTCCTCCTGATTTTGGATTGACCAGATATTCACATACTGTTCACTACTGTTCACCACGTTGAGAACCACTATCGTCATATTATCACTGTCACCATAATATATTTGGATTTTTCACATTTGGATATTGGACTGCATGGTCATATGTTTACACTGCATTGGACAATTTTAATCATCTGCACTTGCTGTGGAGCATAGCTCCTTAGGACTTTTAACATGCACCTTTATTAAGTATTTTAAATTCAGTCCTTTATTTTTTCTTTTTCATTTTAACTTTGCATCACTACTGTTATGTTCTACATGAATTCTGGAACATACATCTATATTTTTTTCACTGTTTGCACTTTGAATTTATTGTAGATATATATGTCTCTCTGAAGGTAGATACATTTTCAAATATCATCACCCTATTATTTGTGGAGACAGGTTGATTCCTGTCCTCAGAATTGAGGATATTTGCGCCATTTTTTATCGGTTCGATTTGCAACCATGGTCGCTCCGGGATGGGCAATGGATTAAGCAGTCCCCAAGCTTTGGATTTCTCGGTCTTGTTTCTGGCGCAGATAGGGCATGATGCCGCATAGCTCTTGCAATCCTCCTTCAGCTGAGGCCACCAGAATGAGCGGGTGAGTAACTCCGTTGTTTTACGGCCACCAAAGTTACCTGCCATTTTAGTGTCATGACAGAGTCTAAGGATTACTTGCCGGAGTTCCTGTGGCACATATAGTCTGTTTTCGAGCCACCACAACCCATCTTTCCAGGTAAGTCGGGGGTCTGGTGGTACGGCGAGATGGGTACAGGATCTTCTGATTTGGGACAGAAGGTCTTCCTGAGTGAGCAGGAAACTGTGGCCCGGGAGGATGGTATCTGGTGGGTACGTGTCTTCCGGGACATGGAACATCCGTGATAGTGCATCCGGCTTAACATTCTTAGCTCCGGGTCTATAATATGTAGCTGGAACCGGGAGAAGAATAATGCCCACTTGGCCTGCCGGGGTCTCAGTCTTTTGGCGGTTCGCAGATATTCCAGGTTTTTGTGGTCGGTAAAGACCAGAACAGGGTGTGAAGCTCCCTCTAGGAGATACCGCCACTCCTCCAGAGCCGACTTGATTGCCAGCAGTTCCCTATCGCCTACATCATAATTTCTCTCCGGGGGGGAGAGTTTCCTGGAAAAGAAGGCGATTGGATGTAGCAAGGCTTTTGGACCTCGTCTCTGTGATAGGACTGCTCCCACTGCTGTTTCGGACGCGTCCACTTCTAAGATGTATGGCAGCGCTGGGTCCGGATGCTTGAGGATGGGAGCAGACGTGAACAGCTTTTTAAGTTGTACGAAGGCTTCTTGGGCCTCGGGAGTCCAGTGAAAGCGTGAGTCCTGCTTCGTGAGTTGGATTATTGGGGTGATTACTGCTGAGAACCCCTTAATGAACTTCTGATAGAAGTTTGTGAACCCAATAAATGGCTGGACCCCCTTTTTGTCCATGGGAGCTGGCCAATTCAGGATGGCCGAGACCTTCTGTGGGTCCATTGTAATTCCAGCCATTGAGAGGTTGAATCCCAGGAACGAAATGTCGGCGCACTCAAAGGCGCATTTCTCTGCCTTGGCATAGAGGCCGTGTGTCCTGAGACGGGTGAGCACACTTTTCACGTGCCTGCGATGCTCCTCCAGTGACGGCTAAAAAATCAGTATGTCGTCTAAATATACGACTACAAACTGGTCCAAGAAGTTCCCTAAAATATAATTTAATAAGTGCTGGAACGTTGCAGGGGCGTTACATAGTCCGAAGGGCATCACGAGGTATTCGTAATGCCCAAACCAAGTGCGGAAGGCGGTTTTCCACTCGTCCCCTTCGCGAATGCGGATAAGGTTGTATGCCCCCCCCCCCCGTAGATCCAACTTAGTGAAGACAGAGGCAGTTCCTAACCTCTGGAAGAGCTCAGGGACCAGTGGTAGCGGGTATCGGTTCTTGATAGTAATCTGATTGAGTTCCCAATAGTCTATACAAGGCCCGAAGCGAATGGTCCTTCTCCACAAAGAAAATCCCAGTTCCTGCTGGCGAGGTGGATGGTCTAATGAAACCCTTTTTTAGGTTTTCATCTAAGTATACCTTGAGGGCAACCAGTTCCACTTCGGATAGGGGGAAAATCCGCCCAAACAGGACTTCAGCCCCTGGTAGGAGGTCGATTAAACAGTCGAACGAACGGTGCAGGGGGAGGATGTCAGCTCCCTTCTTGCTGAAGATGTCCAAGAATTCATGGTAAAGTGCAGGGACGACCAGGCGGGGTTCCTGGTCGACGTCTGTGTCCAAGCTGAGTACGACTGAGGAGTTTTCTGAGGGCTGAGACTGCGGTAAGCAGTGGTGCAGACAGTAGGATGAGGAAAAGGTCATGTCCCCTGTTGCCCAGTTTACCTGGGGGTTATGAGCCCGGAGCCAAGGAAGACCCAGGATGACTGGATACAGAGGGGACGCGATGACGTCCAGCAACAGGAACTCAGCATGCCCTTCCTTGGCCTGGGTAAACACTGGAGTGGTCTCCTGGGTTACTGTGCCTTATTCTATGGTGGATCCATCGGCTAGTCGAACGGCCATAGGATGCTCCTTAGGTTGAGGGGGTATCTGGTGGTGCGCAGCGAAGGTGATGTTAATAAAACAGCTGCACGCACCAGAGTCCAGGATGGCCTGCACCGGAACAGTCCCGCTGGGCAGCTGCAAGATAACAGGGAGCAAAAGATGAGCCTTGTCACTAGGCAAGTACAGGGGTCCATCCGAGCTACTGGTGGGCCACTTGCCGGCCTTAGCGGGACAGTCTTTCACCAGATGCCCGGAACCTCCATAATACAGACACAGGTTCTGAGCTATGCGTCTTTGGCGTTCCACAGGGGTTAAAGACGCGCGACTGCGCACGATAGACAGGGGTTCCTGGTGGTCTGGACTTGGGGTCCTGGACCTTCGCCAGGGTAAACGCTCCGGTCCAGCGTATCTCTCGGCCCTGCGTTCCCGCAGTCGGCGATCGATCTGGATGGCCAGATCAATCAGGGCGTCTAGGGCGTGTGGGACCCCAACGCGAGCCAGCTCGTCTATGCGCGGCTCCGAGAGACCCAACCGGAACTGATAACTGAGAGCCGCCCCATTCCAGGCAGTGTCGGCGCTCCATCGCCGGAATTCAGACACATACTCCTCTGCCGGCCGGTGGCCCTGTCGGAAGGTGTGGAGGGCTGCCTCCGCTGTGGCTGCCTGGTGAGGGTCTTCATGCAATCGGTCCATCGCTTGGAAGAACCGGCCCAAGTTGGAGATCTCAGGTGACTTTTGCTCCAGAAGGCGGTATGCCCAGGTTTGGGGTTCCTCTCGGAGGAGGGAGACAACGAACCCCACTTTAGTGGCTTCCAGCGAGAAAGTCCAGGGCTGAAGAGCAAAGTACAGTTCACAGGAATTGCGGAATGCCCGGAACTTCCTGCGGTCTCCTGCAAACCGCTCAGGCATGGGCACCTCAGGCTTGTTAGGTAGGTCCTCTACGGTACATGGGGCCGATTGGCTGGGACTGGCTGATGCAGAGCTGGAAAGTTCCTGCAATCTCCCTTGCAGGTGATTGTATCCCTCCTGCAAGTTCTTAACAGCCTGGGTGAGGCCCATAAGGTGTGCACACAGCTCATCAACAGGAGAGGTCCCCTGCGCAGACTCAGACATGGCTGTCCGTTACTGTCACGTACCTGGCGGATGAGTCTGACTTATGCAGGGGATCACCTCTCTTGCGGCCCTGGTTCGAGAACCCCTGGTAGTGTAGACAGGGAGCCCAGGAGCACAAGGGGGCACGAGGGCTGTACTGGACCACTTGATGATAGGTGCAAGTCCACTGGGCTTGTGCAAGTAGAAGAGTAGTCCTACAGTCCGGGTTAGCAACAGGCTGGCTTATGCGGTACAAAAGGAGCAGGCAGGGTCGGCAACGTGCAGGCAGCAAAGGTACAAGAGGGCTAAGCAGAAGAGTCGTCGTAGGCAGGCCGGGATCAGGGCAGGCAGGTAGCAGCAAAGTCCAAAGAGAGCCGGGGTCACAGGAACAGGAAGTCACTCAGAAGCAGACACAAGGGTCACAGGTGCAGGAAAGTCTCTGACAGGCAAACACACAGGTCACTGGAATGCTGCAGAACGGACAGCACCTGCTTCCTGGTGCTGTCCTGCTTAAATGGCCGCTATTGGCGCCATTCACGCGTGCGGGAAGCCAAAAATGGCCAGGAGGACCTTTTTCCTAACAAAATATATATAAAAAATATAAGAAATGGAGAGTTGTATATATTTGAGAGGCAATGTTATCCCACTTGGGACTCCCATATGTCACCACCCTGTGAAGGAATCCCGAGAACCCCTAGGTTTCCCAGATACAATATAAAGGGAGTAGACCGTTTCTCTGACCCCAGGTGGAAACGCCAACCGTATTCGGTTCAGAATAGGTTTCAACCATTAGAAGATGAACGACAACCCTACAGAGAGAACAATAGATAAAGGGATTTTCACAGGAGAGGTCATGGAGACCCCCCACGAAGAGGAGGACAAGGCCATCATGGGAGACCCCGAGGCCCATGAGGAAATTGGAGAGGCCGAGGTGGTCACAGACCACTTCCCCAGCAACCCCAGGGATGGGGCCCACAAGGTGGTTATTGGAACCCTCCCCATTGGGACCAATGGGGCAGAGGAACCACTTACATTCAAGAACCAGGAGTAAGCAAAGAAGAGGAGGAAAGAAGAATAAAAAGGAAAAGAGAGTAGTGGGTCTTGGTATTTTCAATTTGAGCGGTGAAAACCTCCCAAAAGAAGAACTAAAAATACTAGAATTGGGCTTAAAGTTTGTCCCTGATAAAGACATTAACAAGTTTGCCGCCTATATCGATGTCAAAAAATTTGTACGGAAACTAAATATAAAAAAATCTTTTGCGGTGAAGCCTTCAACTATTGAACAGAGCACTAATAGGTATGTTGACAGTGGTTTGAGGAATCGCTCCACTTTCAATCCCAAAAAGACGTCCAACCAGTATCTGGAGGTCTTTAAATCTATAGTACAGCATGATCTAAAATTGATGAAGACCAACAAAAGAAAGGAGAAAGGAAATATAATAAGAGGAATAAAAGATTTGGAAGAAAAGAAAAATATTGTTATTCGAGCAGCCTATAAAGGGGGAGGAGTAGTTGTTTTAAAGGTGATTACTTAACCACTTCCTTACAGGGTACTTAAATCCCCCTCCTGCCCAGACCAATTTTTAGGTTTCAGCGCTGTCGCATTTTGAATGACAATTGCGCGGTCGTACGTCGTTGTACCCAAACAAAATTGGCATCCTTTTTTCCCCACAAATAGAGCTTTCTTTTGGTGGTATTTGATCACCTCTGCGGTTTTTAGTTTTTGCACTATAAACGAACAAAGAGCGACGATTTTGAAAAAAGAACAATATTTTTACTTTTTGCTCTAATAAATATCCAAAAATAAAATGTAAAAAAAAAACTATTCATTGGGTTTGGCCGATTTTATATTCTTCTACATATTTTTGGTAAAAAAAAATCGCAATCAGCGTTTATTGATTGGTGTGCGCAAAAGTTATCGCGTCTACAAACTATGGGAATTGATTTATGGCGTTTTTTTTTTTTTTTTTACTAGTAATGGCGGCGATCTGCGATTTTTATCGGGACTTTGATATTGGGGCGGACATGTCGGACATTTTTGACACTTTTTTGGGACCAATGCCATTTATACAGCGATCAGAAATGTAAATGTCCACTGGTTACTGTATAAATGTCATTGGTAGTGAAGGGGTTAACCTGCAGGGGGCAGTGAAGGGGTTAACCGTGTTCCCTGGATGTGTTCTAACTGTGGGGGGATGGGTTGGCAGGGACATAACAGATCTAACTGATCCCAGTGACAGGGATCAGTAGATCTGCTTGTCCCCCTCACAGAACGGGGAACCGCGATGTTTACATTGGCGGTTCCCCGTTCTACAGCTTTGCAGGCGATCGCGGGTCAGGAGCGGACATAGAGTCCGCCCGACCCGCGGGCATGCCCACGCAGCGTGCGTCGGCCGCGCGCGCCGCCGCCTGTGAGTGCACGCCGGGAGCGTGCAAAGGGGCGGACGTCCACCCGAAGATTGAGATCCGCGCTGTAGACGTCTTTCGTCTATAGCGCGGATCTCAAGAGGTGAAGAGCTGCAGATTGGTTGGTGACACAACTACTTACTCTAAACTTGGAAGTAATCCTACGAAGAAGCTTAGAACATCTCTTAAGAAGTTGATTTCAGGAGCCCGCACAAAGGATATTATTACAAAAAAGGAAGCCAGATATTTAGTTCCGGAAGCCCCTAGAGTACCCATTATATATCCGATTCCTAAAATTTATAAGGACAGTGCCCCCCCAGAGACCCATTGTAAGTGGGATCGACTCTGTGTTCTCCCGGGTAGGTGAGTACATAGATTTCTTCTTACAACCCATTGTGCAAGCTCATCCATCCTATTTGAAGGATAGCAAGAATCTTATAATAGATTTGGAAGATATTAGAGTGAAGGAAGACATCTACATTGTTACCATCGACGTCGAGTTGTTGTACAGCAATTTGCGACACCCAGATGTCCTAACTACGACCAAACGAGCATTGAACACTAAAACCGAGCTCCCAGAGGAACAAAATACATTAATTATGGAGTTGTTGGCACTATTTTTGGCATGAGGGGTCTTATAAGCAAATTAAGGGCATAGCAATGGGGGCAAAGTATGCCTCCAACGTAGCCAATATTCTCCTTGGCACATGGGAGGAAGAAAACCTTTACGCCAAGCGGATCCCCCAGTTACGCTATTATAAGCGATATATTGATGATGGTATCTTGCTGTGGGATGGGTCCATTGATACATTACAAATATTCTTGGACCAGATGGACAGGAACGAATATGGTTTGCAGTTCACAGCCAGCTGGAACAAAGCAGAGGCTAATTTCTTGGACTTGGTCCTCCTAAAGAATTAAAATTCCATTAATACAAAGACCTATTTCAAAGGGACGGATAGAAACCGCTATATCCCCACAGCGAGCTGTCGCCATCCAACATGGCTTAGGGGGATCCCAAAAGGCCAGCTAACTCGGATTAGGAGAAATTGCTTATCAGTAACCGATTATGAACAACAATCAGAGATATTAATCCAACGATTCTTGGAAAAAGGATATCCAGAAGGGGACTTAAGACAGGTTCAAGAAAAAATAAAACATCTGAATAGAAATAGCCTACTACTCTAACTAGAGAGATTCAACAAACTGAGGACTTTTTGGCCTTTATAACCACGTTTGGTCGAAATTACAGATCTCTGGAGAAGATTATGAAGAGACATTGGTCTATCCTATTGCAAGATAAGTCTCTGGTGAAAATTACTCCTAAAACACCGAAATTTACAGTCAGGTCCATAAATATTGGGACATCGACACAAGTCTAATCTTTTTGGCTCTAACAAGATGTGCTGTAACTGCAGACTTTCAGCTTTAATTTGAGGGTATTTACATCCAAATCAGGGGAACGGTGTAGGAATTACAACAGTTTGTATATGTGCCTCCCACTTTTTAAGGGACCAAAAGTAATGGGACAATTGGCTGCTCAACTGTTTCATGGCCAGGTGTGTGTTATTCCCTCATTATCCCATTTACAATGAGCAGATAAAAGGTCCAGAGTTCATTTCAAGTGTGCTATTTGCATTTGGAATCTGTTACTGTCAACTCTCAATATGAGATCCAAAGAGCTGTCACTATCAGTGAAGCAAGCCATCATTAGGCTGAAAAAACAAAACAAACCCATCAGAGAGATAGCAAAAACATTAGGTGTGGCCAAATCAACTGTTTGGAACATCCTTAAAAACAAACGCAACGGTGAGCTCAGCAACACCAAAAGACCCGAAAGACCACAGAAAACTGTGGTGGATGACCAAAGAATTCTTTCCCTGGTGAAGAAAAACCCTTCACAACAGTTGACCAGATGAAGAACACTCTCCAGGAGGTAGGTGTATGTGTGTCAAAGTCAACAATCAAGAGAAGACTAAACTAGAGTAAATACAGAGGGTTCACCGCAAGATGTAAACCATTGGTGCGCCTCAAAAACAGGAAGGCCAGATTAGAGTTTGCCAAACAAAATCTAAAAAAGCCTTCACAGTTCTGAAACAACATCCTATGGACAGATGAGATCAAGATTAACTTGTACCAGAGTGATGGGAAGAGAACAGTATGGAGAAGGAAAGGAACTGCTCATGATCCAAAGCATACCACTTCATCAGTGAAGCATGGTGGTGGTAGCGTCATGGCGTGTGCATGTATGTCTGCCAATGGAACTGGTTCTCTTGTATTTATTGATGATGTGACCGCTGACAAAAGCAGCAGGATGAAGTGTTTCGGGCAATATTATCTGCTCATATTCAGCCAAATGCTTCAGAACTCATTGGACGGTGCTTCACAGTGCAGATGGACAATGACCCGAAGCATACTGCGAAAGCAACCAAAGAGTTTAAGGGAAAGAAGTGGAATGTTATGCAATGGCTAAGTCAATCACCTGACCTGAATCCAATTGAGCATGCATTTCACTTGCTGAAGACAAAACTGAAGGGAAAATGCCCCAAGAACAAACAGGAACTGAAGACAGTTGCAGTGGAGGCCTGGCAGAGCAGCACCAGGGATGAAACCCAGCGTCTGGTGATGTCTATGCATTCCAGACTTCAGGCTGTAATTGACTGCAAAGGATTTGCAACCAAGTATTAAAAAGTCAGTTTGATTTATGATTGCTAATCTGTCCCATTACTTTTGGTCCCTTTAAAAAGTGGGAGGCACATATACAAACTGTTGTAATTCCTACACCGTTCACCTGATTAGAATGTAAATACCCTCAAATTAAAGCTGAAAGTCTGCAGTTAACCACTTCAGCCCCGGAAGGATTTCCAGCTTTAGGACCGGAGCCCTTTTTGCGATTCGGCGCTGCGTCGCTTGCTGGCGCGTCAAAAGTCAATTTCGCTGCGTCGCGGCTTAGCGTTTTTCCCGAGGCCAGGATTTCGACCTTTAGGAAGGCCCCGACTTCACCAATTGACGTCTGAAAGTCGAAATTAAACTCCCATAAATGTAAGATTAGTCCACTTGCCACATCCTTAATGTTGTCAAACATATACACGGAGGGTGAAAAATTTCCCTGGTTTTCATTACCCTGTCTAATCGTTAGTATTTAGTTTGACTGAAAAATTATGAACCAACGTTTAGGAAACGTCAGTTAATGTCGGACTTCAGACCTTACGTATCTGTAGTGGTCTGCGACCCAAAGTAGGGACCACGACGAGACGG
>BLSH010323185.1:209191-239044 GCA_018402905.1 Glandirana rugosa | reverse complement strand
CAAACTGTTGTAATTCCTACACCGTTCACCTGATTAGAATGTAAATACCCTCAAATTAAAGCTGAAAGTCTGCAGTTAACCACTTCAGCCCCGGAAGGATTTCCAGCTTTAGGACCGGAGCCCTTTTTGCGATTCGGCGCTGCGTCGCTTTAACTGAAAACTGCGCGGTCGTGCGACGTTGTACCCAAACGAAATTTGCGTCCTTTTTTTCCCACAAACAGAGCTTTCTTTTGGTGGTATTTGATCACCTCTGCGTCATTTGTGATCGCCGCTATAAACAAAAGAAAAGCGACAATTTTGCAAAAAAACACAAATTTCTTACTTTTTGCTAGAATACAAATCCAAAAAAAAATATAAAAAAACATTTTTTTTCACCGTTTTTGGCCGATTTATATTCTTCCTCATATTTGCGATAAAATAAATCGCAATCGGCGTTTATTGATTGGTTTGCGCAAAAGTGGCCGCGTTTACGGATGATGAGAATTCATTTTTGGGGTTTTTATTTTTTTTTTATTTTTTACTAAAAATGGCGGCGATCTGCGATTTTTTTGCGGTACTGCGATATTTCAGCGGACATGTCGGACCATTTTGACACTTTTTTGGGACCATTGGCATTTATACAGTGATCAGTGCTATAAAAATGCACTGATTACTGTGTAAATGCCATTGGCAGTGAAGGGGTTAACCTGCAGGGGGCGCGCTAAGGGTTAACTATGTTCCCTGGGCGTGTTCTAACTGTATGGGGGATGCCCTAACAGGGGAAGGGAAGTTATCACAGCCTTCACGTAAAGGAAGGCTGTGATCACAGCCCTTCCCCCTCACACAGAGCGGAGGTCCGTGTTTACATACACGGACCTCCGCTCACTCGCTCCGGGGGGGCCATCGCTGGTAGCCGGCGGCAATCGAAGCCGCCGCACCCGCTCCCTGGCCCTCCCCGAACACAGTGAGCGCGCGGGCTCGCCTCCGGCGGCGCGCGCGCGCTCACAGTGCGTGTTATCGCAGCCGCCGTCGTATGACGGCGATTTGCGATAACGAACCACCTTGTCGCCGTCAACCTGCGGTTGGCGGTCGGCAAGTGGTTAAAGCACATCTTGTTCGTTTCATTTCAAATCCATTGTGGTGGTGTATAGAGCCAAAAAGATTAGAATTGTGTCAATGTCCCAATATTTATGGACCTGACTGTATCTATAAAATGCCGACTCTTCGAAATCAGCTTGCCCCCAACGTTATCAACCCACCAGCAAAACCATCCACCTTCTTAGATATGAAGGGCTTCTTCTATTGTAAACGGTATAAGGCCTGTAAAATCACTTCACATAGCAAAAAGCGGGTAGAGAAATTTACTTCTCATGGTACGGGACATGAATATCTCATCAATAAGTTAATCTCCTGTAAATCCACATATGTCACATATCTAATTATTTGCCAATGCGGGCTCCAATATGTAGGCCGTACCACTAGGAATTTAAGCACACCTATACGTGAGCATTTAAATAATATAAAGAAAAGTTTTCCAAAGCACTCACTGTCCAATCACTTCAGATTATTTCACAATAGTGACCTCCCTCAGGCCAGGTTTTTTGGTATAGATAGGATAGTACCACACTGGCAAGGGGGTAACATGACACAACAAGTTTCTAGGAATGAAACTGAATGGATACATAGGCTGGAAACTTTATATCCTTCAGGTATCAATGATGATATTGATTTTGATTGTTTTTTATCGAATTATTGATTTGTATAATGATAATTCCTGATATACACCACTTCTTCCTCTTTTTCGCAGCCATGATCACCCCACATGGGTTGTGTCCTTTGGACATAGAAAGTTATGTGGGATGGTGAAACATATGGGAGTCCCAAGTGGGATACCATTGTCTCTCAAATATGTACAACTCTCTATTTCTTATATATATTTTTTATATATTTTTTTATATTTTATGGTATTGTTTGTATTTTTCGTATTTTTTTGCATTTATTCTTTAAAATAGATTGATCCTGCCATCATTGTATCTTTATATTTTTTTTTTATAATTTTTTGCACATCTATATATATCCATGTGCTTATATATGTATATATATACTTTTACAATTTTTTGAATTTTTGATTTTTTGTTTAATATTATTTGTTCTATATCCAAAGTGAGGGAGCCAGAAAAGGGGTTTTTTTTTTACCCTCCCTCGCATGTGGTACAATCTCTATTTACTTATTTATAGTCTAGTAGTGCTTGGGACTTGTATTTTTATCATTACCACCAGAGGGAGCCGGTGTCTCTAAGAGTAGAACACCGGAATAATATTCCATTCTTCCTTCGGTTCTTTAGCCAACAGAAAAAAGTTTTAAGCAATTAGAATACACTTGATATGGTTTCCTTTTGGTTTAATGGGCTGGACCATGTAGCGAGAGTAAAACATTGGGCATCTCTTCTGGGTATGGGACGGCAACCAATGGGTGGGTGAGACTGGCTGTGATTGAGAGCGGAGCCCCTATACATAGGAAGTGGCGAGCCGATGATCACATGACCCTTTGACGGCAGCACGTATGCCGACGAAACGCAGCTTTGGGTAATGTGACTTCCGGGTTCGTTACTACCGCTCTTTGAGACGCAGGTGGACTGCAATTGGCGTCCCCTGCAGATTCTACCACATGTAAGCATGTTTTTCCTGTTTTTAAACAATTTTCATTAAAAGTGAACGTACTTCACGATTTGGGCCCCTTGTTTTTCCTTCCTGTATCGAGCCTAAGTGGGTTTCTTGCCCACCAACGCCTAGAGGGGCTGTCTTTGGGATCCTAAAGGAAAAGATTACAACCTACCACCTAAGGCGCATACGATTCCTGTAATGGGAATCCATTCCATCTGGTGAGTAGGTTGTGCCACTGGGTGCCTGGTGAAGGAGTAGTGTCACAGAGCATAAGGATTAAGGGTGCTAAAGCGGATTATGTACCGGTTCACCACTTGTGTATACATTTTTTCATTTGAAGCTGAACTGTACAGTGTATCTTTCTTCATATTTTTAGTGGCTGAAAATGGGACTATTATCAATTGGACTGTTTTTTTGCACTTTTTTTCTGCGCCTTATATAATTTGCACATAACTTGCACAGTTTGCACTTTAAGGACTTTGCACTTTAATTTGTTATATGTTCATGAATATGCACTTTATAGTTTTTTTGGACTTTTTTGATCAGATTTATGATTTGTCACTGAACTAGAATAGTATTGAGTAGCATTATAATACAGTTTATGTGGGGTCTGGGTTGTTCATATGACCACCGCAGAGACTGTATTACTACATACATGTATGGCACTAGTATTTGTATTATATAAGAGTCTTGCAACCTGGGCTGAATCCCGAATTGGTTTCCAGTAGACTCATTATCATATCACTTTAGCACTAAAGTGGGTAACTTGGACTACATATCTATATCTATATCTGTGGTAGCGCGGTTTAAGTTTACACATTTATTGCTATAAGAAGATTGGCAAGACCCAGAAACTGAGCTGCAACACAGTGGCCAAGACCATACAGCGGTTTAACAGGACAGGTTCCACTCAGAACAGGCCTCACCATGGTCCTGCCTTTGGAGACTGGGCCGCAGGGCAGTATTCCAACATAACGACCCCAAACACACCTCCAAGATGACCACTGCCTTGATAAAGAAGCTGAGGGTAAAGGTGATGGACTGGCCAAGCATGTCTCTAGACCTAAACCCTATTGAGCACCTGTGGGGCATCCTCAAACGGAAGGTGGATAAGCGCAAGGTGTCTAACATCCACCAGCTCTGTGATGTCGTCATTGAGGAGTGGAAGAGTACTCCAGTGGCAACCTGTGAAGCTCTGGTGAACTCCATGCCCAAGAAGGTTAAGGCAGTGCTGGAAAATAATGGTGGCCACACAACATATTGACACTTTGGACCCAATTTGGACATTTTCACTTTTGTTGCCAGCGGTTTAGACATTAATAGCCATGTGTTGTTATTTTGAGGGGACAGCAAATTTACACTGTTATACAAGCTGTACACGCACTAATTTACATTGTAGCAAAGTGTAATTTCTTCAGTGTTGTCACATGAAAAGATGTAGTAAAATATTTACAAAAATGTGAGGGGTATACTCACTTTTGTGAGATACTGTGTGTGTGTGTGTGTGTGTGTGTGTGTGTGTGTGTGTGTGTATATAGTGGGAGATTAGCTCGTGGGGATCACTTTTCAGGGGAATAGATTTAGCATGGATGTCAGTTTCTTTAAAGTCTAGCGGCTTGCCAGGTCTATTTTTACATGTTTGCAAGATCAAAAAAGAAAAGAAAACCTCGCCGTCTGGCGCTACACTAAACAAACCGATTCCTCTCTATACAGTGTGGGGCTGTCCCCTACACCCACAAAACATAAGCACATTGCAAACCTTGTTTTTAGAGTCCAATTTAGCTCTCTCAGCTTTCTTCCTCTGAGATCCAGGAACGAGCTCTAGTGAGATCTCTTCATGATCATTAAAGGCAGGTGCAGAGGGGTTTGAGTGGATCAGAAAGTCCTGGCGGGAACCAGCTCTGCCACAGTGGCCAGCAAAACCCAGGTTGGACTCCCGCTAGTCGCCTCAAAATAATCGAATGCAAGGCGATAATTATGGCCCTGTCACGCACCTGGTGGTGGAGTTTGTCTTGTGCAGGGAGCAACCACTCTTACGGCCCTGGTTCGGGAACCCCTGGTAGAGCAGACAGGGAGTTCTGGAGCACAGGGTCGCACGAGGGCTGGAATGGTTCACTACTGGTGGTGTGAGAGGTCCTTTCGTGGCTCGTGCAGGTAAGTAGAGTGGTGATACAGGCTGGGTTGGCAACTGGCCTGCAATGCGGTACAGAAAGTGCAGGCAGAAGAGTTGTCAGGTACAAGCAGGGTCATCAACAGGCTGGCAGCAAAGGTACACAGGAGAAGCAGAAGAGTAGTCGTGGGCAAGCTGGGGGTCAGTGCAGGTGGAGATCAAGCAACGTCAGGACGAGCCGGGTCACCGGAAACAGGTAATCAGGATATCAGGCACTCTAGAACACGGACACGCTGTAGAACGGACAGCACCGGCTGCATGGTGCTGTCCAGTTTAAATGGATTGTTTGGTGCCATAGCATCACACCTGCCGCTCTGCGCCTGCGCAGAGGAATAGGCATTCCGGGAGGACTTGTAACAGAGGTTCCCTGAATAGGCATTCCGGAAGCATTGTAACAGAGGTTCTCTGACACGCCCATCCATTGTGGTGCCTCGCAGAACGCCACATATTCCCCCCCCCCCCCCCTCTGCTCAACCCCTGGGGCGAAGCAACTGTTCCGACCATGCAGTGGGCCCGGGAAAGACCATCTGCGCTATTTTGGAGCCTTCCAGCCCGATGTTCCACTGAGAACTTAAGGCTGTAGTGCCAGGAACCACCTAGTCACCCGGCTATTTTTCTCCCTGTTGTTACACATCCATTTAAGAGGGGCATTGTCTGTGACTAGCCTGAATGACCTTCCCAGCAGGTAGTATTTTAGGTCCTCTAAGGCTCACTTGATGGCCAGGCACTCCTTCTCCACAATGCCATAATTCTTTTCATGTCTATTGAGCTTCCTGCTTAAGTAGACAACTGGGTGCTCCTTGCCGTCTCTGATCTGGGACAGAACAGCACCTAGTCCCACCTCAGAGGCGATGGTTTGAACGACAAACTCCTTTGCGAAGTCCAGGGTCACGAGCACTGGCTGTACACAGATGGCTTTCTTCAATTTCTGGAAGGCCTTTTCAGCTTCGGAATTCCACTTTACCATTCCTGGTGACCCTGACCCTTTGTCAGATCGGTCAGAGGCATGGCAATGATGGCAAAGTCGGGATGAAGCATCGGTAATAGCCTGTAATCCCTAGGAAGGTCCGAATCTGTTTCTTTCACTTTTGAATGGCCTCAATCTTATTGGTTTGGGGCATAATCAGACCTCGACCAATCACATACACAAGGTATTTGGCCTCCTCGAGACCTATGGCACACTTCTTCGGGTTGACCGTTAAACCTGCCACCCTCAGTGAATCTACTACTGCCTGCACCCGGGGCAGATGTGATTCCTAATCTGGGCTGTGGATGACAACATCATCCAGATAGGACGCTGCTTAGGGCCAATGCAGCCTCAAAGTGTTGTTCATCATCCTCTGAAAGGATGCAGGGGCCCCATGCAGACCAAACGGCATTCATTTGTATTGGAAGGGACCCCTAAGGGGTAGAGAAGGCTGTTTTTTCCTTTGCTCACTCCGTTAGGGGGATCTGCCAGTATCCCTTAGTTAGGCCTAGAGTTATGTACCAAGCCCCTCCCAACCTATCCACAAGTTCGTCAACCTGCGGAATTGGGTATGCGTCAAACTTAGACACTAAATTCAGCTTCCTAAACTCGCTACGGAGCCGGATAGTGCCATCGGGCTTTGGGACCAGTACTATAGGGCTCGACCAGACGCCATGGCACTCCTCTATCACGTCTAACTCCAACATGGTTTGTATTTCTCTCACCACCGCCTCTTGTCTAGCCTCAGGTATTTGGTAGGGTTTTGCATTCACACAGACTCCAGGTTGCGTGATTATGTCATGTTGTAGCACAGTGGTCAATCCGGGTAGGGAAGAGAAAAGGTCTCTGTTTTCACTGACAAATTCCTTAACGTCGCTTTGTTGCATCAGTGACAAGAACTCCGTTATGGGGACATCCGGGTTTAGGGGTAACCTGTCCTTTTGGGGTGTGGGCACTGCCAATATAGTCTCCCTGTCCTTCCATGGTTTTAGGAGTTTAACATGGTAAATCTGCTCTGGTTTCCTTTTCCCAGCCTGGTAAACTTTGTAGTTTACTTCCCCTACTTCCCTTATCTCAAAGGGACCCTGCTACTTTTTCGACTGAGGGGACTAGCACCAGTACTCTGTCCCCTGGGTTGAAAGTTTGGGTTTTGGCACCCAGATTGTAAACCATTCTCCGGGCCTCCTGGGCTTGCTCCATATGCTCTACTACAAGGGGCAGGACAGCTGTGATTCGATCCTGCATCAAGGAGACGCACTCTATGACGCTTCTATATGGGGTTGCAACGTCTAGCAGCCCCCTGGGATGTCTACCATACAAGATTTCAAAGGGAGAATACCACGTAGACGCCTGCGGAAACTCTCGTACGGCAAACAGGAGGTACGGCAGCAAAAAATCACAATTTTGCCCATCTTTATCCACCACCATTTTTAGCATACTCTTGAGGGTCTTGTTAAACCTTTCCACCAGTGGTGGTAAACAGAGGTACGGAGATGGAAAATTTTGTACAGTTTACACATTTCTCTGGTCACTCTTACATGAACGTAGTACCCTGATCTGTCAAGATTTCTTTAGGGATCCCCACCCGACTAAACACCTGGAGCAGTTCCTTAGCGATAGTCTTAGCAGAGGTATTCGCTCAAATGGCACTTCAGTTATGGGAAGTGGGACAAGGGGACTACGAAAATGGAGTGACGGGGCAGTCATCTTACACTCAGGGCATGACCCACAGTATTCTTTGATGTCTGCATACAACCCAGGCCAGAAGAATCTCTGGGTTATCCTCTCCCTGTTTTTTTCCATACCCAGATGTCCCCCCATTACATGACCATGGGCCAGATGTAGCACTATCCGGCGGAAGGGTTTGGGAACCACTAGCTGTTCCAGTTCGTCCTCTGTGTTTCACCACCTGATACAACAAATCATTTTTAAGTGCCGTGTAGGGAAAAGCCACCCCCCAATTTGTGTCCATCGGTTCCCCATCCATCACCTTCATGTTTTCTCTGGCTCTGAGAAGAGTGACATCCCGTAGTTGTTCTGTACAGAAGTCCTCTCTCTGGACCTCCAAGTCAGGGACTACATTCGGTTCACTCTCATGGTCAGGGACAGAGACATGGTCTGGGACATTAGCCATCTGATGGGAGCCAGCTTCCAGCTCCCCAGCCATTACGGGAAACGGAAGAGGGTCTCCTCCTTCCTCGGTCCTGCCACCAATCTCTCCTTCCTGTTGGCAAAAAGGGTCTGGTGAGAACTCCCGTGCCTCCTCATCAGGGGGAGCTCTTTCCTCCAGGCTCTCTGTGCCTTCCCACAACCTCCAAAAATGGGGAAAATCCCTCCCCACTAGGGCTTCATAAAGCAGGGAAGGTACCACTCCCACTGAATGGGTCACTCTGCCACAAGGGGTGTCGATCTCGACCAGCGCCGTCTGGTAGTCACAAGTGTCCCCATGGATGCAAATTACCCCAACAGTGCTAGGGTGTAACCTGGCCAGATTTACACAGCTGCTTTTGACCAACGTTATCACACTACCAGAGTCTAGCAGCACAGTGACGGGTTTCCCGTCAATAGCAATCACGCACATTCACATTTGCTTCTTGAGCATGATGCTATACATGCAACCTGTGAAAAAAGAGAAATGCATCTTTTCATATAAACACTATCACATTGCATGGGTTCATCATTCAGGGGACAATTGGCAGCAATATGTCCCAATGCATGGCATCGGTAGCGCTGTATGTGTTCTATACCCAGTTCTTTGGGCAGTCTCTAGGTCTAAAGCCCCCAGTCTCTTTAACCATATCATACTAAGCCATAATTTCTAGTACACGTTCTTTCAGATGTATTTCATCAATGTTTATCGTGCAGCCACATAAATACAGTCTACTGTAATTTTCAAGGAATCTTACATTTTTGAAGGCTGTAAAAAAATAGCAGGCTAGTTTTGGGAGCACTGTAGTGATGGAAAAGAGCCATTTGCTTCTCAGAACTGGGTTAATGCATTTTAAGGTGTAGAAACCACAGTTTTTTCCAATATTAAAGTCATTAGTTTGACATGGGTCATTGTGACAGATATTTTATTTAGGAGAGGTGGAGTCATGATTGACACATACTTGGTAGTAATATTTTAGTACTTTGTTTCAAAGACAATCTGTTCTGAGAGAATATAAAGGCTGTCATTGCTGACCTTTCTAAAATTTGTAGTTGTCTGGCTTTCATAATGATCAATTGCCTTCAATACTATTAGGCAATGACTTTGTCACGATCCTGGTAGTGGAGTCTGATTTGTGCAGGGAACAACCACTCTTGCGCACCCGATTAAGGGACCCCTGGTAGAGCAGACAGGGAGTCCAAGAGTGCGTGATGGCACGTGGGCTGGATGGTCACTGGTGGTGATGTGATATTGCAGGTGGTCGTGCAGGTCAGGAGGGTGGTCATACAGGCTGGGTTGGCAGTTTTTTATCGAAATCGGCTTTGCTTAGTTCCTGCGTTTTTAGCAAGTGTCTCTTGCAGCAGCTTCCAGTTGGTTCTGAAGAATTGGGTGGACTCATGTACCGATGGTACCGCATTTCACCTTCTAAACTGGGGAAGCATGGTGGGGTGAAAGCCGTAGTTGGCCCAGAAGGGTGATTGTTTTGTTGCGGAATGAACAGAGTAATTATAAGCGAATTCCGCCAGGGGTAATAGTGTGCACCGGTCATTCTGGGAATAGGAAGAGAAACAGTGGAGATACTGCTCCAAGGTTTGGATTGTTCTTTCGGTTTGGCCATTGGTTTGCGGATGGTAGGCCGTTGAGCATGAGAGGTCAATTTCCAGGGCAGAACAGAGGGCTCTCCAGAACCGTGAGGTAAATTGAACTCCCCGGTCAGACACTATGTTGTCCGGGACGCCATGTAGCCAGACAATTTCCTTGATAAAGATTTCTGAGGTCTCTTTTGCAGTGGGGGTGCTCTTCATTGGGAGTAAATGTGCCATTTTGGTCAGCCGATCCACAACTACGAAGATCGTGGTGTGCCCGTTGGCTGGGGGCAGCTCCACTATAAAGTCCATTGAGATCATGAACCATGATCGTTCAGGGATAGGAAGGGGTTTCAACAGCCCCCAGGCCTTGGTTTTGTTTGTCTTGTTCTTGGCACAGGTAGAACAGGAACGAACATAGGCCTGACAGTCTTCACCATGTAATGGTCACCAAAAGGAGCATAGCACGAGTTCAGCGGTTTTCCGTTTGCCGAAGTGCCCGGCTAATTTATGGTCATGGCAGAGCTTCAGAATGGCAGGGCGCAGTTCCTTGGGCACGAAAATTTGGTTGTTATGCCACCAGAGACCATCCTTCTAGGTCAGCCCTTGGCTAGGTAATCCAGAAGGCCAGGCAGAGGTTCTCCGGATCTGAGAGAGTAGGTCGTCCTGAGTAAGCAAGAAGTTTCTAGGCTGAAGGATGGTGTCAGGAGAAGCAGATGTTCCAGGCTCAGAAAACATACAGGACAGGGCATCAGGTTTGATGCTCTTCGACCCAGGCCTGTACGTCAGATGAAATTGGAAACTAGAGAAAAAGAGTGCCCAGTGAGCCTGACGAGGTTTGAGTCTTTTGGCAGTCCTGAGGTACTCTAGATTCTTATGATCCGTATAGATCAGGATGGGGTGCTGGGCTTCCTCAAGCAGATAGCGTCATTCCTCCAGAGCAGCCTTGATGGCAAGCAACTCCCTGTCCCCGACATTATAATTCTTCTCCAGGGCTGAGAGTTTGCGGGAGAAGAAGGCTACAGGGTGGAGGAGTGCCTTAGCTCCCTGCCTCTGGGAAAGTACGGCTCCCACGGCAGTCTCGGAGGCGTCTACCTCCAGGACGTAGGGCAGATTAGCGTCTGGATGTTTGAGGATGGGTGCTGTAGTGAAGAGCTTCTTCAGGGCTTGGAAGGCGTTTTGCGCCTCAGAAGACCAGTGAAAACGCTGACCCTGCTTTGTAAGTTGGGTGATGGGGGTGATGAGGGACGAAAATTCCCTGATGAATCTCCTGTAGAAGTTGGAGAAACCTACAAAGCGCGGAGAGTGTGGTCTTTTTTCTCGACAAAGAAAATGCCAGCCCCGGCAGGGCATGTGGCTAGGTTTTTGTCTAGATAGGCCTTGAGGGCCGACAGTTCAAGCTTAGACAAAGGGTAAATACGGCCAAAGGGGACCTCAGTTCCAGAGAGCAGCTCAATGGGGCAGTCGTAAGACCGATGCAGAGGTAGTTGGTCTGCCCCTTTTTTGCTGAATACATACAGGTACTCATGGTAGACTGGAGGGACAGCTTGGCGGATTTCCGGATCAGGTTCAGAGTCCAGGCTCAGGAGTGAGGGGCCAATGTCCCGGGATGGGAGCAGACAGTGTTGGCCACAGTACAGGGATGGGAACTGTATGCGCCCAGAGGACCAGTCTATGTTGGGGCTATACGCCCATAGCCAAGAAAGACCCAAGATACTGGGAAAAAGTGGTGAGGCAAAAGCATCAAGGACGAGCAGTTCTTGGTGTCCTCTGGCTGTAAACACGGGTATAGGCAGGGTTTCATGAGTTACCTGGCCGGATTTGATGGCCATCCCGTAGGCCAGGCGGATGGTCATTTTAATGCGCCTTGGGGCGCAGGGGCATTTGGTGTAGCGTGGCGAATGCCTGGTCCACAAAACCGCTACACACCCCTGAATCAATATCTGGCACTTGGATGCTCCCTCTGGGCAACTGCAAAGAGATAAGAAGAGTCAGGTGAGATACTTTGCTTATGACAGGTGTTGCATCCTGGTTGGTCCCGTGGTGCCACTTACCGGCTTTGGTGGGACAGGTCCTCACCATGTGTCTGGGTTCCCCGCAGTATAAGCACAGATTCAGAGCACGACACCGCTGTCTCTCTTCTGGGGTGAGAGACAGGCGCAGGAGGCCAATCTGCATCGGTTCAGGCGGGTCAACTGGTGCGGAGGTGGCAGGGACCAGAGCAGTGCGACTGGGGACCCGGGGCATCATCCATGTCAGACATTGGACAGCAGATATTCCGGAAGCTTGTTCGGCCTGAAGTTCCCTGAGCCGCCGGTAAATTTGAATAGCCAGGTTTATGAGGGCGTCCAGGGTCGCGGGCACCCTGACGCGGGCGAGCTCATCCTTTAATGGCTCTGACAGTCCCAGGCAGAATTGTTAGCAGAGTGCTGCGTTGTTCCAGGCTGTGTCAGCACTCCAGCGCCTGAACTCCGCTACGTAGTCCTCATTGGTGCGCCGGTCCTGCTGCAGGGCGTGCAGGGTGGCCTCGGCTGTGGCTGCAAGGTGGGGATCCTGGTACAACCTGGCCATAGCGTCAAAGAATGCATTCAGGGTGGCAACTTCAGGCGCTCTTTGTTCCCAGAGCCGAAGAGCCCAGGTCTGAGGTTCACCTTGTAATCGGGAAATCACAAGTCCCACCTTAGTGGCTTCCAACGAGAAGGTGCGGGGCTGTAGGCCAAAGTATAACTGGCAGGAGCTGCAGGAGAGCCCTGAACTTGCTTCGACCACCTGCAAACTTGTCAGGAAGGGGGTCCTTAGGCTCAGATGGCAGAGCCACAATGGTGCTGGCAGCTGCAGCTCCCCCTCCAGGTGCAGAGGGAGTAGAGAGCTCACGCACTTGCTCCTCCAGCCGGGTGTAGCCATCTTGCAGGTTCTTCACCTCTTGCGTGAGCCTGGCCAAGTGGACGCACAGTTCGTCCATAGCAGAGGTGCTCCCTGCACAGACTCTGATATGGCTGTCTGTTACTGTCACGATCCTGGTGGTGGAGTCTGGCTTGCGCGGGGAACAACCACTCTTGCGCACCTGATTCAGGGACCCCTGGTAGAGCAGACCAAGAGTGCGGGATGGCACGAGGGCTGGATGGTCACTGATGGTGATGTGATATTCCAGGTTGTCGTGCAGATCAGGAGGGTGGTCGTACAGGCTGGGTCGGCAGCTGACTGGCGGTACGGTACAAGGGGTCAGGCAAGAGAATGGTCAAGTCCAAGCAAAGTTCTTTAACTGGCTGGCAGCAGAAGTACAGAAGGATCAGACAATCGGGCGCTCGTGGATAGCCGGGGTCAGTGCAGGTAGATAGCAGCAGGACAGGTCAAGCTGGGTCGAACAGGAAGTAACACAGAAACTGGAAAACAGGATCAGAGCTGGGGCTCACAGGTAGGTACTCAGACGCTGTAGAACGGACAGCACTTGCTGCAAAAATAGGGGGTTTAAATAGCACCGTTTGGCGCTGTTTCCGGCGCGGGTGTGCGCGGATGCGCATAGGCGCCAAAGTCCACAAAAAGCGCCAATTTTCTCCTAACAGACTTGTAACAAGTATACAGATAAGTTCTGACTTGCTAATATGAATGATTTTTTTTTCTGAATTTTTGACTCAAAACGCTGAAAGCAAAGACACCCAGGTAATTTGTTTTTTTGACTAGAGGGAGGTTAGAATGTCAGCTTTCATGTTTCTTTTAGCACAGGATTCTTTTATTCTACAGTCATTTATTCTATAATCCCTGAAATTTTTTTTTTAGGTATATATTTTCACACACTTGTTCAGAGTATGGTTGATTGGGGATACATGCGTGATGCTGATGTAAGAGGTGCTCCTTATGACTGGCGAAAAGCTCCAAGTAAGTTTGATTTTTTTGTTTTCTTTTTACTTTTACACGTAAATACAAACAAAATTACATGTTGTATTGTTCTATGTTGTGCATAGCTGAAGTGCAAATATTTCTTACATTAGAAGCCAGCATGTCACAGACATGGTTAGATGAGAGTTGATGTTCCTTCTAGTAAAGATGGTGATGGAGACCTGTTGTGGCTGAAAGTTGGTTTACAAATGGAAGATTTATCCCAAGCAACCTTTTAATCTCCACATTAAGTAAAGTAAAGTAAGTAAAGACCAGAACATATCTTTGAAACGTTGGACTTATCACATATTGTATATGCAATATGATATTAACCACTTCTGTGCCAGACATTTTCATTCCCTTTCTGCATAGGCCAATTTTTATCTTTCGGTGATGTCACACTTTGAATGCCAACTACTCAGTCTTTCAATACTGTTCTCAAATTTTTATCATTTTCTTGAGACCAAGCTTTCTTTTAGTATTTAATCACTACTGGGTTTTTCATGTTTTTGCTATATAAACTAAAAAAAATAAATACCGACATTTTTGGAAAATAAATATGTTTTTCTTAGTTTCTGTTATAAAATTTTGTAAATAAATAATCTTTTATCATAAATTTAGGCCAAAATGTATTCTGCTACATTTCTTTAGTAAAACATAACCCAAAACTGTGTATATTATTTAGTCTATGTGAAAGTGATAGAGTCTACAAACTATGATATGTATATCTGAAAATTAATCCAACCTGATGTACTGATGGCCTATCTAATTTCTTGAGGCAGTAAAAAGGCCAGCACAATACAAATACCCCACAAATAACCCCATTTGGAAAGTATTCACAGCGCTTCACTTTTTGCACATTTTTTTATGTTACAGCCATATTCCAAAATGGATTAAATTTATTATTTTCCTAAACCTCTACAAACAATACCCCGTAATGACAACCTGAAAGAAGTTTAAGTGAAATCTTTGCAAATGTATTAAAAATAAAGAAACAAAAAAATCACCTGTGCATACGTATTCACAGCCTTTGCCATGACTCTCAAAATTGAGCTCAGGTGAATCCTGTTTCCACTGATCATCCTTAAGAGCCGGTTCACACTGGAGCGGTGCGACTTGCAGGGCAAAGCAAGTCGCCCCGCTCGAGGCTACCTCAGCGCGGCTTGCAAGGAGACTTCTTACCATAGAAGTCAATGCAAGTCGCGCTGAGGTCGCCCCGAAAATAGTGCAGGAACCTTTTTCTAAGTCAGAGCGACCTGAGTCGCTCCTATTAGAATGGTTCCATTGCACTGCATGGGGACGACTTGTCAGGCGACTTGAGTCGCCTGACAAGTCGCCTCAGTATGAACCGGCTCTTAGATGTTTCTACAACGTGATTGGAGTCCACCTGTGGTAAAGTCAGTTGATTGGACATGATTTGGAAAGGCACACACTAATCTATATTAGGTCCCAGAGTTAACAGTGCATGTCAGAGTACAAACCAAGCCATGAAGTTCAAGGAATTGTCTGTAGACCTGCGAGACAAGATTGTATTGAGGCATAGATCTGGGGAAGGGTGCAGAAACATTTCTGCAGCATTGAAGGTCCTAATGAGTACAGTGGCCTCCATCATCCATTAATGGAAGAAGTTTGGAACCACCAGGACTCTTCCCAGAGCAGGCCGCCTGGCCAAACTGAGCGATCGGGGGAAGTCAGGACCTTAGTCAGGGAGGGGACAAAGAACCCAATAGTCACTCTGACAGAGCTCCAGCGTTTCTTTGTGTAGATAGGAGAACCTTCCAGCACAACCATCTCTGCAGCACTCCACCAATCAGGCCTGTATGGTAGAGTGGCCAGACGGAAGGCACATGACAGCTTGCCTGGAGTTTTCCAAGAGGCACCTGAAGGACTCTCAGACCATGAGAAACAAAATTCTCTGGTCTGATGAAACAAAGATTGAACTCTTTGGCCTGAATGGCAAGCACCATGTCTGGAGGAAACCAGGCACCGCTCATCACCTGGCCAATGCCATCCCTACAGTGAAGCATCGTGGTGGCAGCATCATGCTGTGGGGATGTTTGTCAGCGGCAGGAACTGGGAGACTAGTCAGGATTGAGGGAAAGATGAATGCAGCAATGTACAGTGAAATCCTTGATGAAAACCTGCTCCAGAGTGCTCTGGACCTCAGGACTGGGGTGAAGATTCGTCTTCCAACAGGACAACGACCCTAAGCACGCAACCAAGATAACAAAGGAGTGGCTATGGGACAACTCTGTGAATGTCCTTGAGTGGCCCATACTTGAACCCAACCGAACATCTCTGAAGAGATCTTAAAATGGCTGTGCACCAATGCTCCCCATCCAACCTGAAGTTGTAATATTTTGCCACATTTTTTTGGAAAATTAATAGATAAATAAAATTTGTGTTTTTTATAAAAATTCTAAGAAATGCTTGGAATGTGATTGGCTTGGCATGTGATTGCTCTGATTGGTCACATGATACTGGGGCCGGCCCAGTACAAGGATCAGTCTTCCACTGTGTCTGGTGTACACAGTGGTTGACAGATTGCGCAGCTGCGCATTTCCTAAAGGAGGGTGCCCAACCTTTTGAGGAGGTAGGACCACTTTAGCGACTTGGTAGCCGGTCGCGGGCCACAATTAGAGGATTGGTGGCCACTCTGCATATGCAAGGCAGACACATACACAGCCTGCTCTACTCTGAGACCTCCGATCCGCACAGACAGAATTCTCAGGACTCCTGCAGGTATTGCTGGCTGCTGCTGTCCCTGCTGGTGGATACTGCTGGTGGGTACTGCTGGCTGTTACTGCTGGGTAGTATTGTTGGTGGGTACTGTTGGTGGGTATTGCTGGCTGGTTCCCAACCCACCATCCCGAGCATCAGTGTGACAGGAGCTGGCGCTAGAGGAAGCATGCAGCTGCAGTAGAGAGCAGAGCTGATGCTTCCTGTATCGCTCTGTCACTGGCGGAGTACATTTGGTATCACTCCATCTGTGACAGAGACTGGCACTATACAGGAAGCATCAGCTCTGCTTCCTCTAGCGCCGGCTCTGTTCTTCACACTGATGCTCGGGGATGGCGGGTCGGGAACCTGCGATCTAGGCTTGCTGACCTTGCCATCCCAGAGCAGGACGCAGCGGGCCACATACAATAGGCTGGGCAGGAGGCGGTTTAATCCTCAAACTCTCCCGTAACTAACAACAAAAAACAAAAGGGCGCAAATGCCTAATGCATTATCAATAGTACTTTATTAAAAGTTAAGATACAAAGTATACCTCCAAACCACAGTAGATTGGTAGCATATCATACGACCAAACGGACGGCAGTACCTTCTGACACGTTTTGGGGGACTGACCCCCCTTCTTCAGAGCCAAGGAAGGGGGTAAGTCCCTGAAACAGGTCAAATGGTCCTGTAATCAGTTTGGTCCTATGAAACTAGTGGGTGGATTTCTAGATCCTGTATTTATGATGCACTACTAATCTATTCTGGTTTGTGAGCATAATTTGTATCTTTTATCTTTTGTTAAAGTGCTTTTGAAAATGCACTAGGCGTTAGCGCCATTTTGTTTTTCGTTGTTTGTACAGTTCAAGATTCCAGGATACGAGGAGGAGCCACACCACCGTAATCATCCACTTTGCGTTGCAGAGTGGTCATTGCATTTTTATATCTTAAATCTTGCTTCTGTGTGAACTTTTGTTTGTTTGTTTTTTTCAAAATTTTCAGTCTTTTTTTCTTTTGTTTAGTAAAAAAATAAAAAAAAATGCACTAAAAGAAAGCTCTATTTGTGTGAAAAAAAATTATAAAAATTTCATATAGATACAGTGTTGCATGACCGCGCAATTGTCATTCAAAGTGTGACAGCATTGAAAGCTGAAAATTTAGCCTGGGTTGGAAGGGGGTAAATGTGCCCAGTAGGCAAGTGGTTAAAGCTGAACTCCAACTTTCTTTTTACTAGAACTAAATGGACTGATCAGTCCCAGCATTGATCATATCTCTGTACCATGTTGTCTAGCGATCCCCTGATATTCTGGGTTTAGTGTTGGCTTTGTACCATGCAACATTTTGTATAGCCTGCTGTAGACTGAGACCTTTCCACATCCACTTCTTGCTGCATCTCTAGCCTAAAACACACCCATCTGTAGTATTTGAGACTGTGCAAATGATGTAACTTCCTTCACAGTTCTGATGATAGGTGGGATTGTCATTCAGTCCCGCCCAGTCACACCTACAAGAAGAGTGCAAACCTCCCAAGTCCCACCTCACAGATCACAGCATCATTCAAATAGGAAACCCCTTCATACACAATCTGCTCTGAAAGCTAGCTGTGCTTCCTTCTAGAGCCCTGAATAATTTACATATGATTACATATGAAGGAAACTCCTTCATAATAACCTCCCATAGCCCTTCATAGTCTTGCAGTAAGCCATTCTTCTTTGGCATGCTGCAAGTCAAGAATGACACAGGAGGAGGTATGACACATTTACACCTGCTTTGCAGACTGATGTGCATTTAGAACACTCTTAAGAGAGCATTCGCCAGGCAGAGAGAAGGGGCTATATCACCTCCTCATCACCTATTTTAACCCCCTCAAAAATGCTGCAGTACTGCACTGCAAAACATGCACATTGTAGTATGGTAGTGATCCCTTGAATCTAAGGCCCGTTCACACTTTGTGGAGGAGTGTACGTTTCTGCTCACCATAATTTTAGTGTGTTTGGTGACTACACATACACTTTACAACACCCAAACATTTGTGTGTGACTAAATTGAGTGTGTGTGTGTGTGTGCGCGCGCGCAAACGCTATATAGAGTACACATTAAAAATCATGCTCAACAAAGAAAATTCACTGTTTCTCTGTTAAAAGAATGAGATCAGAGCAGAGAAAAACCATGTGATTAGTCTTAAGGCCCCATTCACACCTGAGCGTTTTGTAGCTTGCAGCCTGAAGCTACAAAACGCTTGAGGGGAAAAAATCAATAATTCTCTATGGAGATGGTTCACATCTCCACTCCAAAACGCCTGAAGCTCAGAAAAGTTCTGGAGGTATTTTTGTAGCTTGCTTTTGGGCATTTTTCTACTTTTTACATTGGTGACCTTTTGACCTGTACAAAATCGCGGTAAAAAAGGTGTGTATTTCTGCCTGAAAACCCTATGCCCAGGTGTGAATGCAGCCTAAGGGGCTGTTACACACACTCATCAAGAGTGCTTTACCATGCCTGCCCTTTCTGCCCAGCTGTTTATTCATAGAAGCAGTACTACAGCTTCTATGAATGAAATGTGATCTATAATTGGAGGGGAAGGACATATAACTCATGTATTCGTCCTCCTTTCTTTGATCCTGTTTCATTCAAAGAAGCTGTAATATGGCTGCGGCGAATGGCGGATGGGACTGGCATAGTTGGGCTCTTGATGAGAGCCTGTAAGAACCCCCTAGTAGTAATAACCCCTACGTCACTGGAAGATTACGGAGGTAAAGGGGCATGGATGGTGGAGGATTTCTAAAAGTACAGACATTCAGCACAAGGGACACTACTTGCAAGACTGTGTTATGTCCCTTGTGCTGATTTTTCTGTTTTTATTTTGGTTTCTGTTAAACTCTTAGTTCACATCACACTGATACAGGTGTGACCAAGCACAGGCACATTTCTGCATGTCGCATGTAGGGTAGCCTATTAATCGCAATGTGCTGACCTATAAGCAAGAAACTTGTAAAAGAAGTTCATGACTCTTCCAAAAACAAGCTGCATCAAATCTCAATAATTAATGGCACTACCATGCACCTGCTCAAAGGCAGTGCATTTTTACCTTGTAATTATAACCTCATTTTACTGGGATGACGAGTTCTTAAAGCGGTAGTAAAGCCATCCATTTAACAGTTTAAAAACCAGTTCCATTTCCGGCACGTGCCGGAAATGTAACACTCCCATTGGTTGTGCTCTAAACCAAACTGTGAAACCATCCAATAACTGGTGTCATAGCTGATCACATGTGCAGTATCATGGCAGTTGTAGATTAAACAGAGGCCAAGATGGCAGCTTCCTTGGCTGAAAATTATAGGAGGGTTTACTACCACTTTAAATGTTACTAAATCCAAACAGACTTGCTTACAGTTAAAATTGTGATTACATAGGTAATCTGGTTGAAGCAAGACACAAGTTTATCCAGCTCAACCCACAGAAAAGTGATTTGTAGCATTCCTAAGAGCTCTGTAAAAAGTATTCTTATGAAGAGAAAACAGCGTGTTCTGGTTCAATATCCAGCAAGTCATGACTAAAGAGAGATGAAGTGGTTGACAGGTAAGGTCAACAATATAGCTGTTGCATCCACTGTGTTCATAAAAAGGGAACAATGGAAAGTAAGGGAGAGAGCAGGTTAAAGAATGAATCCAAGTACTGATAAATGAATTATATTTTCTGTTCTCCAGATGAAAACACTGAATACTTTGAGGCTTTACAGAAGCTCATAGAAACTATGTTTGAAACTTACAAGAGCCCTGTGGCGCTCATTGCACACAGCATGGGAAACCTGTATACACTTTATTTCCTCAACCACCAGTCCCAAAACTGGAAGGACAAATACATTCATTCTTTTGTGGCTCTTGGTGCTCCTTGGGGTGGAGTTTCTAAAACAATGCGAGTTCTTGCTTCAGGTCAGTATGACATTTAATTCTTTAAAACCTGCTGTAACATACTCAACATTTATTCAAATAACAGCTAAACTGGCATATGCACTCAGATAGCAGTAAACTAAAATGTGTCTTTAAGGTCCCTTGCATGCACGTGGCAAAAAACGCCACCATTATAAGTGTTCAGGCTATTTTTTTTTTTAATCTGAATGCAGCCCGTTGCTTTCATTGAAACTGTACACACAGGAGAGAAAATATCTAGTGCCACATTTAGATCAGTCAAAAAAAAACATTGCTCACATTAATAAAAACAAGCACAAACACCCAATGGACTTTAAGGGCACGTTCACACCACATGCAGAGTACTGCTTTTTTCTGTTTCAAAAAAGCATGGAAAGTAGGTTATATGGGTTTCAATGGCATAGTTCACACCAGCACAGTGCGTTCCAGTGCTTTTCAGTTCCAGAAAAAAAAGGTACAACATGCTATACTGAAATGTGGTAAAACGCATTAAAAAAAACGTTAAAAACGTGCATGCAGAAAAGCATCCTGAACAGATCTAGAGGACGTTTTTGTGTTGTGAATGAGCAGTTAAAGTTTTACCAAACCCACAACTGTAAAATCGGTCTGTATATGCAGTAAAGCATGCTTGTTATACTCACTGTGGAACCTAAGGAGTTAATCCTCTGCATTGTGTATAAAAGCTGTTTGATCCGGGCTTCTCTGTTCCTCCCATTCTTACACAGTCCTCAATCTATGTGTTGACAGAACAGAGGCTAGGGAACAAGCTGCACATGTTCTGTTTGGTGTGCATTGATTTTTTTTTGGGGGGGGGAGAGTGCATGAGATTGTGAACCCCTGTATGTTGTGATTGTTTAGGTGCCCATCTAATATTTTCTTTTAAATTATCGTTGCTCCCCGCTAAAACCACTGCTTGTGGAAGATAATTCCACATCCTTACCGCCCTTACAGTAAAGAACCCTCTACGCAGTTTAAGGTTCAACTGCTTCTCTTATAATTTTAGCAAATGGCCCCGTGTCTTTTTAAATTCCTTTTGCGGAAAAGCTTTTTCCCTATTGTGGGGTCACCAGTACAGCATTTGTACATTGAAATCATATCCCCTCTCACGCGTCTCTTCTCCAGAGAGAATAAGTTCAATGCTTGTAGTCTTTCAGTCGAACCCCCTGAACAATGCTATAGACGTCACGGATGATGAGCTCATGTTTACTCCATCATATGTAAGTTGTTACACCGTTTTTTAATAAATATCACAAGGATTTTATGCTATGGCGAGATTTTGTTTCCTTGCATGGATGGTTGAGCCATTGTGATGTTACATCGGTGGTTACCTGAAGATTGGACTTCCGGCGCTCAATATCTGATTTGAATTTGGCAATCAATATCTTTGGTGGAAATCCACTCCAGCCTATTGGAGGTGCTATTCCTTTAAGAGTTATCCAGAAGCTGGTTGTTACCGGTTTCCGGTAAGTGTTTATTGCACCTGGTGGTGGATCACAATGACACACGTGATTGGAGTCATCGGCATATCTGTTACGACTCGTTACTCTATCCACCTATCGCTCACTGTTTGGGACTTTTCACGTACCCGTTTTCTCACTTTTTCCACCTACGTGAACTGTCCGGGTTGGAATTCAGTACATCTTATTTGTTATCTAGTGGGTTTGGTTTATCCTGATGTGTTTAGCCATAGTTTAGCCTATTGGCATCTTGGGCTAGAACTGAGTATACCAACCTTATCTAGCACCTAAGTGTGCTTCATGTTTATATTTTTATATTTCATTATTTGCTTGATAGCCCACATTTGCTGATTTGTCCTTTGAGAACCAACATATTATTTACTATGCTTGGTTGTACTACTTATAGATAGCGCTGCATTATTATTGTTCTAACTGATTGCACTTGTTGTCATGGTGTTGTGCTGGCAGCTGTCTTGTGTCCAAGTCAAGTAAGCGTGGTGATTTTCTTTCTACATCATTTCAATTGTCATATTTATAGGCAGGTATCGGGTTGTAGCTTCCTCATCCTGTTTTCCCAGTTCTGGTCATCGGCCAGGATCAGGAAGGTTGTTCGGTTCAGCAGCGGACAGGAGCAGATTGGTTAGTTTGTTAGGAGGGATCGGGTGGCAGGTATCCCCGGGTTCTTAGGATTGTCTGGTTAGCACGTTGTTCATTTGTCCACTTTAGTGCTGGGGAAGACGCTGAGGGTTGCTTTCAGGATCATCATTGCTGCAGGTCAGTACAGTCAGACGTCATTTCTCTCCATGCTCACACCAAGTTGGGGCGGCTATAAGGGTGGCGCCACACCAGGTGCTCTATCACTTGTTACGTCTACAGGTGAATGGATAGAGCTGTTTGTTTTAATTGGCTTGTTTGGTGGCAAGTCTGCTCATCCATTACTCTCTCCTCCATGTCATCAATTCACCACTCACTCACAGGGACTGTCATCTCACAGGGTTCGGAGGTTGAGCAGGCAGGCACAAGTACCTGCAGAGGCCAGGGACTCAACCTACTTATTGCATGTATGCCACGGTTGGGTCTGGGTTAAGGTTCAATCACCAGTGGGTGTTGGTCATTTCGGTCATAGGTACCATGTTCATCATGTTCTGTTTGCTCATGTAGATCATGCCACAGACGGAAGACATTGTAGATTTCCCATCTGTTCCCTCTTCTCCGGCTAGGAGCTCCGTTTATCGGGGGTTCACCTTCACTAAAAACATGGACTATTCTGAAGTTGATGGCAGAATTACAGCACAGAGGCATTTCCTATACAGCATCTGCACGCAAGGCGGAACTTTTCAGCCTGTTATTCCCCTCTGCTTCTGGTTCTGATGCGGAACAAGTAACGCTGCATTCAGTCGCCACGTCATTATCTCAAATCCATGCCATGTTGGATTCGTTGGTTTCATCAGGGCAGGAGCTTAGGTCCAGGGTGGAGGTGTTGGAGAACCGGTCAAGTCCTGCTCCCCAGGCATCGGTACTGCCGGGTATTACCCCGGTGAGGTCACTCGAGTCCTTCCAAACACCGTTCCAATTTCTGCAGGTAATAGTTCCTGTGCACCTGCGGTTACGCCAGGGCATTTTGTGCCTGCTAATTTGAGGAGGGACATCTTGGAGGGAAAAGATGTTATTTAGCACCCATTCTGATTGCGGCCCACGATGTGGCGGATAACAGGTTCTACCCCTGCGGGGATGTGTCTGTGGTGGTGAAGGCCAGGGACCACAAATGACCATTCCCGAGTTTGTGCTGGCTTTCAGTAAGTACAGAGATGTTATCTGTTCTGTTCAGCCACTTAGGAGGGAGGAGTTGGATCTGTACTTGTATGCAGTTGTTGAACTAGGGCACAAATATGGAGGTTTGGCTTTTTATGATTATCATCGGTCTTTCTCAGCCAAAGCAGTGGCCGTTTTCATGCAACATCAGGTCACCATTTTTTGCGGTAACGTGGACACTGAGCTGTTTTGCAGACACTTTGCAGGGTTAAGAGCTCCAGTTTGTGTGACTTGTCAGTCCTCATCGCACACTACTTTTTGGTGTCCCAATGTGGAGCCAGCGGCAGTTCCCGGCGTCAGCAGGCAGGGACCGAGGTTTCGCGGCTGCAGGCAGCGCCACCCCCTGTGACAAATTGGGCCGCCAATATGTTTTTTGGGCAACTCGCAGGTGTCCAACGACTTTAACCAGGGGTCTTGCAACTACAAGCAATGCAGGCTGCTGCACATTTGCTCAGATCAGGGCCCACCCAAAGACTGCTTGTTTCCAGAAGCAGTCTAAAGAGTCATGACTAGGCCAGGTGGATGTGCAGTCACTACAGGTGTGTTTGGCAGGTCACCCGTCAACAGCAGATTTTTTGATCGAAGGCTTTGTGGCGGGTTTTCACACAGGGGTCATAGCCCTTCCTCAGACCACGTTCGAGTGCCACAATTTATTATCAGCAATTACCAACATGGAAACAGTGGATGTCCTGCTGCAAGCTGAAGTGGACAAGGGGTTTGTTATTGGTCCCTTTTGGTACCTCTTTTCGACAACTGGAGAGTCAGCCCCATCGGTGTTGTGAGAGGTAAATTTTCCAATAAACTCAGGTTTATTTATGATTTTTCTGCACCTCATTCCTCTAAGGTGCCCAGCATCAATTCGTTAATTCCATCTGAGGAGTTTTCACTTAAGTATGCCTCTGTTGATCAGGCCATCCAATGCATTATCAGGTTGGGGGAGGGGGCTTGGATTTCCAAAGCTGACATAGCAGATGCTTTCAAGTTATTGCCGATACAGCCTTCCCTATGGGAACAGTGGCATGGTATCAAATGGCGTGAGTCATACTACTTTGCAACCAAGATCACATTTCATCTATTACTTAGATGACTTTCTCTTGATTGAAAGTATCAGGGAAACCCAGGTGGATTTGCAGAGGTTAATCTCACTTTTCTCAACTCTCAATGTTCCTCTATCAGAGAAGAAGGTGGAAGTGCCAACCAAGGAGTTGGTTTTTCTGGGTGTCAAGTTAGACACCCAGCTGATGCAGGCCAGTCTACCGGCAGACAAATTGGAGAGGATCAGGGGAAGGATCCATTCATTCACGGTCTCACAAGTATGTTCTAGGTTAGAACTCCAGTCACTACTGTGCATGCTATACTTTGCAATGAGGATCATTCCTCAGGGCAGGTCATTCATGTCCAGGCTGCTGGCACTCCTACCCTTGACTACGGATTCCCAGTCTAGCATCAAGCTGGATGCCACTGCTCTGGCAGATCTTAGCATGTGGTATGATTTCCTGCAGCACTGGAACGGAGTGGCTATGTTCATTCCAGCAGCATCCGATTCATCTCCCAGGGTGGTGTCTGATGCAGCAGCCACCAAGGGTTACGCGGCCATCCTCGGCAAACATTGGCTAGCGGGCCCATGGCCGGATGAGATCAGGTCGATGCCAGGTTTTGATAGGTCATCCTCTCTATTTGAGATCTACCCGATTATTTGCTGCTGCTCAGGCCTTCATCACTTTTTGCCATTTACAGTTAAACCTATCCCATGCTACCATCAAAACTTATCTAGCCGGGGTGCTGCATTTTGTATTATTACAGTACCCAGGCAAGCCGTCTTTGTTCTCTGCGCATCCCATTAAAGCGATTTTAAAAGGGATTCAGAAGAGCAGTCCACCTGTGCCTACCAGCAGGCTTCCCATCACAGGAATATTGTTCCGGGGCATGTCAGACATACTTGATAGGGATCCATTTGGGGCCAAGCACAGTCTAGTTCTCAAAGCAGCCATTTACTTGGCTTTCTATAGATTCTTGAGGCCGAGCGAGTTTTCATATTCAGGCGGTCAGTCCCGTTTTTTTGACTATCAAACAGCTTAGGAAATGCCAGGATCATTTTCAGCTGGTTTTGGAGGCGTGTAAGACGCAGCAGGTAGGAGCTGGTACAGTGGTCAGATACTTTGACAGGTACCTCCTGGTGTCCGTTCAAGGTTTTGGATGCCCTCTTGGCTCAGTTACAGGGGGAACCCAGGGAGGGCCCCTTGTTACCCTTTCACAGCATGCACCTCTCGGCAGCTCCGTTCGTCAAACATGTCCGCATCTTGCTCGGCAGGTTAGGCGTAAATCCGAAGCATTACACGGACCATCCCTTCAAGATTAGAGCAGCGTCAGCTGCATCACGCCAGGGAGTACCTGTACATATCATCAGGAAATTGGGCAGGTAGAAGTCTGCTTATTATATGAAATATATTCCTGAGCCGCATGTAGAAATGTCCAGAGCTTTTGCTCGGTTAGTGGATTGATTGTTGATTATTGCTAAAATAAACTTCTTTGCTTGCATCCTAGCAGTGTCTTTTTGCCCACTTTAGGCATACAGGCAGTCCCCGAGTTACGAACGGGTTATGGACTGTAGGTTCTTTCTTAAATCGAATTTGTTTGTAAGTCGGAACTGTACATTAGTAAGTGTAACTTCAACTTGTACAGTGATGTGGGATGTTCCAGGCACTGCTATGTGTGCACTTCTGTTGTTTGGGGCATTTGTGGCTATGCTAACACAGTACTGTGGGATGTGTCTGGCGCTGCTCGGCCGTATCCAGGACCAGTGTGGAGTGCAGGCGGCCAGCAGTGACGTCACACCACCCCCGTTCGTAAGTAGGAGTCGTTCGTAACTCGGATGTTCGTAACTCGGGGACTGCCTGTACTGAACTCATGACCAGGGCACACTGCAGGTCACTGTCCATATAGGTACATTTTCAAATTCAGCTCCACTTGACTACGAGTACAAAAAATGTTGTTTAGCAAGGAACATACATTGCACATTAACAATTATGCTAACAAAATTAGTGCGTGCTGTAAATTGCCTCCAGCATTGCTCCTGTTTCTTCTTGCTGAAGCCCAAATTCCCTGAACAGCAGTAAATCAAAGGGGAACTAAACTCATTGATTTAACAGTTTCAAAAAAACTTACATTCCTGGAATGCCGGGATTGCTAACTGTCACATTTGCTTGTGTCCTTAACCAAACTGTCAAACCATCAAATGGCTGGAGTCATAATTAATCACATGTACAGCCCCATGGCAATTGCAAATCAATCAGCAGCAGCTTCTTTGGCTGTAAAGAATAGGACCGTTTAATTCTGCTTCAAGGCTGTCAGCAGATCAGCCTCCATAAATTTGGCAGTGTCTAAAAATAGAGGTAACTGAGCATGTGCAGAGCAGGGTGAGACCTTGTATTACTGGATTTTAGCAGCATACACACTTATTTTTAATGTTTTACATAGCTACACCTGCCAAAGGGGACAGTCTAAAGTGATCTAGCAGGACTTAATTTCTTGACTAAAGTTCCACTTTAATGTCTCTACATTTTAGCATTTATAACGCATCTGGCTGGGGGTGGGAATGGCCCTTCGCTTAGCTTACATACGTTAGCCACACTTCCACTTTGAATAGTAAATTGCTATAAAAAAAATAGTATACTCGTGTAAAGCACTGTACAGACTATACCTGCATTTTTTGCTATGTGGCTTTCTGCCATTAAAAGTAGAACTAAAGGCAAAACCTTTTTTCCCCATTTTTGTATAGAGTATGGGAGGGTTATAACCCCTATTAGATTTTGTTGAATTCTGTGTCTCATTGGGAAGATTTTCCTTCACTTCCTGTCCCATAGCCAAAACAGGAAGTGAGAGAACATCTCTCCAAACAGAGGCAATCCCTGGTTGTCACCAAATGTTCATTTCCTTTCCTATTACTGTTCTGGGGGACAAACCAATATCCAAAACTAAAAGAAAAACAGGAAATTATTTCATACTTACCATAATTTGACAGTGAATATTATAAAAGAAAAGGTTAAGGACTCCCCCATCATTCTCCGTAATAGAATACCGAGCGAGGGTGCGTATGCTGCCATGGATATGCACCAGGAAAGGAAATTCAGGGTAAGTATGAAACAATTTTCTGTTTTCCTGTTGCAACCATGGCAGCATACTAGTGATAATCAGTTGAGGCGGGTAGGTAATGCTTAGAAAAAAATTGTTTATATGGCTCAAACATAGGCCGATTCAATTGTTGTGCCGAAATCCACAGAGGTCAGAGCTCCTGGGTTTGCCCTATTGTTCCTCATGAATGTGGGCTGAGAGGACCATGTTGCTGCTCTGAAAATTGTATCCACCAAGACATGTGCCCTTGCGGCCCATGATGATGCAACTGCCCTGGTCGAGTGTGCCCTTACCGAGGAAGGAGGGTCCAAGCCCTTGGTCGTGTACGCCTTTTGGATTCATTTTACAATCCAAGACAGCATCGTTCTGGATGAGGCTTCTTTGCCCTTGTTCTTGCCTCCCAGAAGGACAAATAATCTTACAGACTTCCTAAAAGGTGCTGTAATGTTGAGATAGCATTTGGGAACATTGGAAATATCCAATTTATGGAGACTTGGCCTAAATTTAGGCCTACTTGGAGAAAGTCCAACAGTAAAGAGGTGGATTGTGATGCAGGATCCGCCCCTTTCTCAATGGCAAAAGCTTTGAATTTGTCCCAGACTTTGGCATACATGTTATTAGTTGAAGGCTTTCTAGCTTTCATGAGGGTTGAGATCACATTGGATGAACATCTTCATGACTGGAACCATTGCCTTTCATTATTAAGACTTGAAGGTTTAACCTGAGAGGGTTGGGATGCGAGAGATTCACCTGGGAGAGTAAATGCGGCATGATCGGGATCTTGACCGGGTGCTGAGCGAAACCATGGGCATCTTGGCCAATATGGGAGAACTGCTATTACTGATATTGGTTCAGTAAATAATCTCTTTAGAAGCTTTGAAATAAGGGGACGAGGAGGGAAGGCGTAGGCCAGAGTGCACCTCCATGGGCTCAACAGCGCATCCACTGCTTCTGCCTAGGGATGAGGGAGGCACAAGCTAAATCTGGATAACTTGGTGTTGATTGCTGAGGCAAAGAGATCTATCTCCGGCAATCCCCAAAGATCCACAATCCAGTTGAAAACTGGGGGATGGAGTGACCATTCGTTGGTATCCTGGAAGTTCCGTGACAGTGATCGGCTTCCAAGTGCAATCCTCCTGGTAGGTAAATTGCTTTCAGGTCTTTCAAGTTTTTCTCTGCCCACAACATGATAGGTTCCACCTCCCTCAATAAAGGACCCGCTGTGTGTCCCTCCTTGGTGCTGGATGTACAATACTGCCGCACGGTTGTTCATAACAGTAGCACCGACTTGTTCTCGATCTGTGTAGTCAGGTCTGTCATTGCCAGAAATGCTGCCCGGATTTCCAGAATGTTCCGTTTGCGGGAAATGACTACCTTGCCTGTACTGACATCTACCCACAGTGAGCTCTCCAGCCCTTCATGCTGGCGTCTGTGGTAATTATGGTCCAAGAGCTGTACCCCAGCTGGTGTGGTCTTGCAATATTTCCTCTTTGGACCACCACAGGAGACTCCTGCACATATAGCTTGTGAGGTGGATTACCTGGGACATAGTTTGTTTCTTCCATTGTGACAAAACGCCTGGAGGAAACTGCCTCAGGTACCAATGTGCTCAAGGCAACATTGGGATGCAGGCAGCCTATTAAACTTAGGCATTTGGATGCAGATAGGTGAGGGGTTGATTTGAGCGATCTCATCCTCCGAGCAATTGACGTCACTTTGTGAGCTGGTAAGGAAATTGTTCCCTGCAGTATTGAAAAGGGCTCCCAGATGATTTTCTGGGTTGGAATGTGCTGGCTTTTCTCTCCATTCATTAACCAACCGAAATCTGAGAGCGATGGCATTAGTATCTTCCTGTGCGTCAACAGCTGGGTTGGGCTGCCTCTCTCTCTCTCACTCTCACTCACTCTCTCTCTCTCACTCTCTCTCTCTCTCTCTCTCTCTCTCTCTCTCCCTTTCTCTTTCTCTTTCCCTCTCTCTTTCCCTCTCTCTCTTTCCTCTCTTTTCTCTTTCCTCCGTCAACAGCTGGGTTGGGCTGCCTCCCTCTCTCTGTCTCTCTCCCTCCCTCTCTCTCTCTCTCTCTCTCTCTCTCTCTCTCTCTCTCGGGTTGGGTCGACAACTGCCTCCTTTCTCTTTTCTCTCCTTTCTCTCTCTCCCTTTCTCTTTCCCTCTCTCTCTCTCTCTCTCTCTCTCTCTCTCTCTCTCTCTCTCTCTCTCGACAACTGCCTCCTTTCTCTTTTCTCTCCTTTCTCTCTCTCCCTTTCTCTTTCCCTCTCTCTCTCTCTCTCTCTCTCTCTCTCTCTCTCTCTCTCTCTCTCTCGACAACTGCCTCCTTTCTCTTTTCTCTCCTTTCTCTCTCTCCCTTTCTCTTTCCCTCTCTCTCTCTCTCTCTCTCTCTCTCTCTCTCTCTCTCTCTCTCTC
>BLSH010323185.1:160564-207109 GCA_018402905.1 Glandirana rugosa | reverse complement strand
TCTCTCTTTCCTCTCCCTCTCTCTTTCCTCTCTTTCCTCTCTTCCTCTCTTTCCTCTCTTCCTCTTTTTCCTCTTTCCGCTCTCTCTTTCCTCCCTCTCTCTCTCTTTCCTCTCTCCCTCTCTCTCTTCCCTCTCTCTATCTTTCCTCTTTCATCCGCTGCCCATGGCTTTAACCATAGGGCTTGCTTAGCCATGACGGTATAAAGCATAGCTCTGGCTAAGCATCTGAAGATGTCAATACACTTCTCCAACAAAATCTGTGGAAAGCTTGAGTTCTTCCAGTGCCTTGACTAGGTCTTCCTTAGGGACTCCTTGCTGAATTGCTGTCTCTGTTGTCTGTCCATACCCTAATGGCATTGGGCACGGATGTTAGCGCAGTTGCCAGTATACAGGCTCCTCTAGCTGTCTGATAGGCTTTCTTTAAATCAGTGTCAATACATTTATCCAATGGGTCTTTGAAAGAGGTCGAATCATCCATGGGTAAGGTTAGGTTTTTGGCTAAGCGTACCACTGCTGCATCAACTACCGAATGGTGGTCGATCGATCATGACTGTGCTCTCTTCTGCCAATGCATACAATTTATTAAGACGATTTAAAGGAACCTCTTTTCAGTTTTCTTCCACTCTTCAATGAGGCCTTTTACCTCATCCATGAGAGTGAAAAAGGATAAACGTTTCCTTAAAAAAGGAAAATAACTTTTAGCTTTTTTAGGTGGCTCCTCTGCCTCTTCCCAGCCAATAGCCTGTTTCACTGCTTGAACGCAAGGCTGTACTAGAACGAAACCAGATCCGATTCATCAGAAAATTATTCCGAGAGATATTTATCTGTTGGCATTTTGGAGGGTCGTTCCAATGTAGGAAGAGCAAATTCTCCCGTGGCCGGGCCTGGAACCACAGACTCTGCCTCCTTCTCTTGAGTATGCTGAGTTACTTGTTGAGAGGGCAGAGAGGCCATTAACTCAGAAAAGGAGTCTTTGATGGCTTTTTTCAACAGGTCAGTCACTTGCTGACCACCTGATTACCTGTCTGCGGCATACTCTTTGAAATCGTTCTTGCAGACCAACTTATCAGCCATCGGGGTAGCCCTGCATGTCCAGCACTTTCTGGGTCTCTCGTGGCTTATAGAGTGGGATGAGCGATGACCCCCTGATGATTTTTGTCCACCACTTGATCGGTGTCTGGGTGAGTGACCATGACGGTCTGGGCTGGCCTCAATGGATTCCTGCGGATGCCTTGATGACTCCTTGGATGTCCTTGGGCGTACAGGACTAGATGAAATTAAAAAAAGGGGGGGGGGGTACAGCGTAAATGTGCTCTTTTTTTTCCCTTCTTTAATTTTTTTTTTTGTAAACGAAGGTTCTTGCTTAAGAATGACGTGAGGGTCTTGGTCAGGTGGCGATCGACTCATGACTTCAAGGTGGTGATTCACTCATGACTGAAAGGAAGGTGGGGATAAAAATGTTCTTTTATAATAAGAAATGACCCCTTTTTTTTTACTAGGAAAAGAAAAGATTTTACAAGTACCTACCACACAGAGGCAGACGGGAGCTTGCAGGAGCTCTGGTACAGGCAACCCTCTGGGAACGCACCTAACTGTTTAAATATAGGAGTGGATCGCACGACAAACAGACCCACCCACAGCCTTAAATGGCAAAAAAAGGCTTTCTGTTACATCAACCAAGATGGCCGCTGCAGTCTCACCTACATGTGCGGTGCATACACTAATCGAGGTTCGCCCTGGCCCACCTCTCCATGAACACTCCACACTTCCCGAACGCCCGCGCATGTGCAGCTTGGCCAGCCCGGATAATAACCACATAAGAACCAGCACCGGCCCTAAGGAGAGTGGACTGATTAAATCACAATAGTCCCAGGGGGAAGAGGTGTCGCTCAGCCTGGCAGAGCGGCCCAGAGGTCTAAAAATGCTACCCCAAAGACCGACCCTAGGAAGTACAGGTGATAGAAGGGAATAGAGAGAGAGAAAAAGGGAAAGTGAGAGAAAGGAAAACTGCTCACTGAACCCCAGGTCTGTCAGATGCCAAAAAAAGTCAGCAAAAATGCCCCCAGTTAGGAGACTGCTGTAGTCCCAAAAGGCCCTCAGAACAGGTACTCCTCACCCTATTAGCTCTTTTAGCGGCCCAGGTCTGAGAGCTGCATCTGGGAGAGGCTGAACCCAGACGGAAGCTGCATAAAGCAGAGGTGAGGGCTATTATATTGTTGTCACTGTGAGATATGAGGGGAAAAAAGGGAGAATGATGGGGAAGTCCTTAACGTTTTCTTTTAGAATGTTCACTGTCCTGAGGGAGGAGCCAAAGGCAGAGCTGATCACTAGTATGCCATGGATACACCAGGAAAAAAGTTTTGCCTTTAGTTTCAGTATACTTTAAGGTGAACTGCTGAACTCCAGACAGATATGCTGATAAGAGGTGAGAACAAGGTGACAGGGAGATGAACTTAGCGGTCTGCTGCTTCTTCTTTCACTTTCCAGTCACAGGGTGGGGTTGTGGAGGAGACCTGTAAGACCTGTAAGTATTATGAACTGCAGAAGAGAGAAATCATGTCATCCCCTGCCAGACAGGGCTGTGTTGATTGACTGAGCTCTGTAAATTTCAGAACTAGATGGACAAATACAAATCTATTAGCAAGTAAAGCTACTTCCCTACATTTATATTTCATGTGTCTTTAGCTGTTTGCTTGGAGTTCAGGTTAAAAACGGACTTTCTTTCACAATATATATTAACTGCTGTTTTTTCTTATTTGTAAAAATGCCCTCATAAGGCGTAGTAATTTTTAAACTTAATATCTGCATTATAGGAGATAACAACAGAATTCCAGTAATCAGTTCATTGCGGATTCGTGACCAGCAGCGCTCAGCAGTGTCTACCAGTTGGCTACTTCCATACAGTAACACATGGTCCATTGACAAAGTATTTGTAAGGACACAACGCTCAAACTACACACTGCAGGACTATCAGAAGTTTTATAATGACATTGGCTTTCCAGAAGGTTGGATCATGAGGAAAGAGACAGAGGGAATAATATCGTCTCTTACAGCTCCTGGAGTTCCCGTACACTGTCTTTATGGTACTGAAGTGGACACCCCTGATTCATTCCAGTATGATACTTTCCCAGACAAAGACCCAAACATAATATATGGACCTGGAGATGGAACAGTTAACATAGAAAGTGCCTTACAGTGTCGTAAGTGGGTGAGCAGGCAGAAACAGACAGTATCCCTAGTGGAGCTGCCGGGCAATGAACACATTGCAATGTTGTCAAATATGACCACCATATCTTATATCAAGATGGTCCTTTTAGGTACATAGCCTACTATTCTTAAAAACATTGTAATCTGCCTTCTCAGTAGGTTGAAAGCATTTTTGGCCTCTTTTATCTGTTTTTTGAGTGGTTATAACTGCAAAATTTAAAGATTACCAGTCATGCATTTATGTACAGTTTACCCAAACATTATTAAGCCATTTTTTGTGTTGTACTTTGCACAATTTCCAGCACATTTCACCTTCTGTGTTCTGCATATGAAAAAGACAAATTTTATTGTAACTAAACAAATAGTTTGGGTGTATTCACATTTCATTATAATTTAAGAAAGTTATCTGTTGGGCCACTGCCTGCCTTTATCCATACTTTTATTATAGAACATATAAAGAACTGGCTACGCATAAATGTTTTCTTATATCTTTTGACCGAATACCAAAATTGAAAAACAAAATGGTTCTGCCCTTCCTTTTTACACCTCCAATAGCTAAACCAAGTTTGCTATTTTACATTAAGTCTCGTTCACACAATGTTTTCTTCATGCGTTCTGCAAGGGCACAAGAAAAATTGTTCTCTATGTGCCCCGTTCACACTATAACACTGGTATCACGTGCAGATTTTTTCTGCACAGGAATTTGCAACATGTATGCAGTTTCCTGTGCAGAAAATTAACTGACGTGACTTCAACACTGTGGTGTGATCAGGGCACATAACTGACGCACTGGAAAACTGATGTCAGCGTGCATAAAAACTCACTGAAATGCACATGAAAACTGATGTGAAACTGAAATAAACTCCTGTTTCTGCAAGTTTTCACATCATTTTTCATCCACGTATGGTGTGAACGAGCCCTTACAGTTTTAAAAATACCAGGAGGAGGGTGTGTTGCAGGTACCACTTAATAGAATTGATCAGGTGAAACTGCAGCCACCCAGATCACTTCTACTTTTAGGCCCCCTAGAGAGATATGCGTTGCAGTAACACAATTTCACAGCGCTTACCACAGTTCAACCCGTTGATTGCCATTACATATTTCATTTTAAATTGAATAGGGCACTGCTTTGATCTATAGTGTATATATATCGCGCACACACATTTTGTTTTACTTGTGAATTTAAAAGCGAAGCGCATAATTAAAATAAATAAAAATACAGTAAATACTCACCAATGTGGCTGCAGCATCGATCCACTGCTGCAGCTGTCCAGCCCCCNCCCCCCCCCCCCCCCCGCTGACTCTAACACAGAGAATTTAGCGATCACGTGACCGATGATTGGTCCGTTCTTGGTCTTCAGTGAGCTGAGAGCGGTGACTGTCAGACACTGACTCTCTGCTTTGCCCCTCACTGGAGCACCCGGCCGTTGGGGGGACAGGAGCGGCTGGCTTGAGCTCTGTCGGAATCCCTCCAGAGTCTGGTGCGGCTCTGTGATCCGCAGGAAAAGAATGGCCAAAAGAGCTTTGGCCATACTTCTCCTTTAACAAAATAGGAAATTGCCATTCAGGCAAGTTAATCATTAGTAAGCTGAAAGAGTATACTGATATATTTAGTGACATTAAAGTGTTTCTTAAGCCTTAAGGTGTTTCACCTTAATGCATACTATGCATTAAGGTGAAAAACCTTCTGTGCTGCATCTCACACCCCCTTTTTCTTACCTGAGCCCTATCCAATCTAGCGATGTGCACGAGAGCAGCGGCTCTCGCCGCTGTCTCCATCTTCTTTGGGCAGATTGATAGCAGCGGAAGCCATTAGCTCCCACTGCTGTCGATCAAATGCTGTGATGCGGGGGGGGGGGGCAAAGCCGTCTGCACTGTGTCAATAGACGCAGGCAGGGTGGCTCAACAGCAAGCATGCATGGATGCCCCCATGGAAAGGGGCTTTCCCTGGGGGCACGTGCCGACGAGGAGGGACCTGGAGCGTCGCTGGGGGACCCCAGAAGAAGAGGATCAAGGCAGGTAAGTATAGACATGTTTGTTGTTTTAATAAAATAAAAAACAAAGGTTTAATAACACTTTGAAGCAACAATGTTGGCCATTTTGAGAACATCAAAAATAATACTTTATTTCAGTATTCCTAGGAGACACATGACTCTATTCTTCAACATTTGGGTGTAATTGCCACCTCTAGGAGGTCTTGGCACTTTGCAAATCAAAAAGGGCACAGCCCTATCTAGTGGCTGTACACATGCACATAAGCACAGTTTAGCTTAGGGGTCTGTGGAAATAGAATGTCCCATTCCGAGCTGGAGCTACATGGGAAAGACAGGGTCATGGCAAGGAAATACTCATTTTGGGGTCCACTTTGAAACTTCTAGCAGCTGCTTGATAGAAAACTCATTAGAAATCACGTCTATGTACAGCAGAGCTTTCTAATGAGTTTTCTATCAAGCAGCTGCTAGAAGTTTCAAAGTGGACCCAAAATTAGTATTTCCCTGCTATGACCCTGTCTCTCCTATGTAACTTTCATTCACTGCAGCTGCCATATCATGCCATGTTCTGCAGTGGTTTTGACTTTGCTACAAATAAGGCAGTGTTTATCAACCTTTCTTTTTGGTACATCATAGGACACAGAGCAGCGCCACCTATAGGTGAATGGACACTGGCAACCAAACACAAACAGTTCCCCCTTCTATATAACCCCTCCCACACTGGGAGCACTTCAGTTTTGTAGCAAGCAATGAATTCCCAAAAGGAAACCAAGATCCCGTGATGTCCTCAAAGAAATGGATTTTACAGGTATGTATAAAAAAAATCTAATTTTCTTTTTCGTACATCACGGGACACAGAGCAGGCCATATAAACATTACATACTGGGATGTCCCAGAGCAGTCCCTGAAGGGAGGAAGACACCAGCACAATTAAACAGAACGTGTGTACTGAGGACCAAGTAGCAGCCTTACAGATCTGAGCCACCGACGTCCGATGACATAAAGCCCAGGAGGCTCCAACCCTCCTAGTGGAGTGAGCTCTTACCCTGAAGGGGGGAGCCCTTCCCATTCAAGCTGTAGGCCTGAGTGATTAACTGGTAGATCCATGGCGAAATGGTTGCTTTGAATGCCGCCTGACCCTTCTTAGGACCTTCCGGAAGAACAAAAAAGGCCTCAGTCTGGCTCGGACCACATCCAGAGAGTGTAAACTTCTCTCCTCTGGAAAGGAAGGCTGAGGAAAAAAGGAAGGCAAGACAATATCCTGGTTGAGGTGAAAAGCTGACACTACTTTGGGCATTAAACACGAAAGGGGACGCAGCACCACCTTGTCCTGATGCATTCTTAAGTATGGCTCCTTACAAGAAAGAGACGCTCACTCCGAAACCCTCCTTGCCGAGGTAATGGCAAAAAGGAAGGCCAACTTTTGCACCAACAAGACTAAGGGAATTTCCCTAATAGGCTCAAATGGCTTTCGCTGCAGCACTGACAATACCATATTCAAGTCCAATGGACACGGGGGGGACATGTCACAGGAGGCACCAAATGAGCCACTCCCTGAAGAAAATCCCTGACCAAGGAGTGTGTAGCCAGTGTTGGGGGTGCTTTGTACCTAAACAGTATTTTTTTTTTCATGGGCTTAGAAGTATCCCCTTTGAACAATGGATGTATCCTTGGCAACACAACAGTCTCTGCTCTTAGAGTGTTACCTGCTATTAGGTGTGGCACTTTGTGGTCAATGGCTAATAAGAGGGTGACTGAATGCTGTGGTGTGAAGGGCGTGCTTGTAGCACAGATCCTGTTTTCTGCTTCCACTGTCCGTTACCTTAAGTTTGATAGTGTGCAGGCAAGTTCACTTTGTCATACTTGTAAGTCCTCTTCTGATCTACCCGCTTCTGTGATTGCTTTTGAAATGTCTTTGTCTCAGTCAGACATGTCTGCAGCTAGTTTCCTTACCTGTGAGATCTTCTCTGCTTTGGAGGATTTCATGTCTTAACCCACAGCCTAAGTGTCCCTTTCTTCTTCATCAGGCTCAGCTGGGGTGTGGACTCTACCCCCTCTGTGGCTCATTTCTCTGAGAAGGAATAGCTTTCCTCGCTTAGTGAGGATGAGCATTCAGTTTCTTTTTTGCCCAAACATGGATGTTTAAAGTGGATGTAAACCCACCACCCACCCAGTATAACCACTTGCCTACCGCCGGACGTCCAAAGACGTCCTTGTCTTTAAGTGGTGATATCTGAATGATTCTGGTACCTACATGCATCATTCAGATATCATTTTACTCCGCCAGCCATTCTATGTACCATAAGAACAATCATGGCGGCAGTTCAGCCGCTTGATCGTTCTTATCAGCAACGGGAGGGGACATCTCCCCCTCCCGTTGCCCTCCGGTGCCTCTCCCGGGCCGCCCGTGCCACCGCTGGCCCGGAGAACAAATCCGTCGCCATCGGAAGTTGAGCGTAGGGATGGCTGATGACCAGATGGTCACCAGTCGTCTCTATGCGCCTCGGAGGTCCAGGCTCGACGTATGACGTCACGTCCGGGTCACGTGATGTAAACAATGCCCGTGAACTTGGCTGAAATGACCAAGATCGCTGCTTTTTTTTCTGATCTCGGTCTTTTCAGCCAAGAGGAGAGGTGTGGGGTCTTATTGACCCCATATCTTTCCATAATGAGTACCTGTCACGCAATATTCCTATTACAGGGGATGTTTACATTCCTTGTAATAGGAATAAAAGTGATCAAAAAAAAAAAATTTAAAGAGAAAGTGTAAAAATAAAAAAAATAAGGTAAAATAAACAATAATTAAAACAAAAATGAAATCGCCCCGTCCCCGCGAGCTCGCGCACAGAAGCGAACGCACGCGTAAGTCGCGCCCGCATATGTAAACAGTGTTCAAATCACACATGTGAGGTATCACCGCGTGCGTTAGAGCGAGAACAATAATTCTAGCACCTCCTTTGTAACTCTAAACCTGTAACCAGTAAAAAATTTTAAAGCATCGCCTATGGAGATTTTTAACTACCAAAGTTCGGCGCTACTTCACGAGTGGGCGCAATTTTAAAGCGTGACATGTTTGGTATCTATTTATTTGGTGTATACATCATCTTTCACAATATAGAAAAAAATTGGGCTAACTTCACTGTTCTGTTTTTTGTTTTTTTTTTCATTCATAAAAAAATTTTTTTTCCAAAAAAAGCGTTTGAAAAATAGCTGCGCAAATACCGCGTGACATAAAAAGTTGCATTGACCGCTATTTTATTCAATAAGATCTCTGCTAAAAATATATATGTATCTGCTGCTCTCCTAGTCCCGAGTTTTGATAAACATCCTTTCAAAGCTCAGGAAAGTCATCACATGACTTCAGCATGCCCAAACATGCTGAGGTGTGGATCAGCCAATCCTGGGAGAGCTGGAGAAGAAAGGAGGGGGAGGGATGTGAAGCTCTGTATGCTCATGCATGAGATAAGTCCATTAGCTGCCAGTCACAACATAGGAGAGTAAACAGTCATATATTTCTGCATGTGTCTGTTTTTTTCCTACTGAAAAAAAGATAAGAGCATTGCTCAGAGCTGGATTAACTCTTTGTAGCAAGACTGGGCACAGATGACCTGGCATCTTATACTCTACTTGGCAGAATTGTTAATTCAATTTTTTTTTTTGGGTTCACTTAAAGTTGGAGGATACGGTGACCCCTGCTTCTAGTAACATGGATGGTTTAGGGGCTCATATGCTGAAACTCTCAGCGAAGTTGCTCTCTTATCCTCTAGTCCATTTTATTTATGAGGACTGGAAATACGCTGATTGTGCATTCTTGCCTGCTAAGGAATCTTCATGGTAGTTTATACTCCTGATATGCGTCTTCAAAAGGCGACCACCTTTTATGTAGACAATGTGCTCTCCATTAAGGGAAACTCAACCAAGAAACAGGAATCTCTATCGAGATCCCATACCTGTACCTAGTCTTACTCTTGGCAGAAAGGAGACATGGACAGCCCATTCAGGCACTTAAAGTGGAATATCATATCACCTCATCTAAAGGCTCAGTGGCTGCTCTGGGTTCTAGCAGCCCTAAATGTTTTGTTAAAGCAGTATTAATCCCAAACTAAAAATGTAATATATTGCAGCTTAGCAATCATTAGACGTGTTGACTGTATTAGTTTTTTTTTTAGGCTTTTCACCTGGTGATTTGGCCATTAACACATATCCTGTATTAGAATGCCACCACTCTGAATGAAGGAGAACAGGAGGCACAGTAGACAGCAGCATTGTTAATCCGGAGGAGGGGAGTGTTAGGTGGACTAACAGATTTAGACACACTAACAAATTTAAGCTAAACTACAGCTCACTTTATAATCAGAGCAAACTGCAAACATTTTTTTTCCCTTTAAGAAAAAAGGTTTTACATAAATAAAAGCTGGTCGTTGTAAGCACCCATGCCAGTGTTACACTTTTTGTCTCCTCTCTGTAAACTTGATACATGTGAAAGAGAGCTTGTTCGTTTGAAATAGAACAGACTCACAGGCCACATCATAAGAACCCAGACCATGACACTCCCACCACCCTGCTTGACTGTAGGCAAGGCACACTTTGTCTTTGTACTCCTCACCTGGTTGCTGCCACACACGCTTGACACCATCTGGTTCCAGTAATCCATGTCCTTAGTCTGCTTGTCTTCAGCAAACTGTTTGTGGACTTTCTTGTGCATCATCTTTAGAAGAGGCTTCCTTCTGGGAAGACAGCCATGCAGACCAATTTGATGCAGCGTGTTGCATATGGTCTGAGCACTGACAGGCAGACCCCCCCACCCCTTTAACCTCTGCAGCTATGCTGGCTGTGCTCATACAGCTATTTCCCAAAGACAACCTCTGGATATGACGCTGAGCATGTGCACTCAACTTCTTTGTTAGACCATGGCGAGGCCTTTTCTGAGTGAAACCTGTCCTCTTAAACTGCTGTATGGTCTTGGCCACCATGCTGCAGCTCAGTTTCAGGGTCTTGGCAATCTTCTTATAGCCTAGGCCATCTTTATGTAGAGCAACAATTCTTTTTTTTTAGATCAGAAGAGAGTTCTTTGCCATGAGGTACCATGTTGAGCTTCCAGTGACCAGTATGAAAGAGTGAGAGTGATGACACCAAATTTAACCCACCTGCTCCCTATTCACACCTGAGAAGTTATAACACTAACGAGTCTCATGACACCAGGGAGGGAAGATGGCTAATTGGGCCCAATTTGGACATTTGCACTTAGGCGTGTACTCACTTTTGTTGCCAGTGGTTTAGATGTTAATGGCTGTGTGTTCAGTTATTTTGAGGGGACAGCAAATTGACACTGTTATACAAGCTGTACACTCACTACTTTACATTGTAGCAAAGTGTCATTTCTTCAGTGCGGTCACATGAAAAGATATAATAAAAGATAAATGTGAGGGGTGTACTCACTTTTGTGAGATACTGTGTGTGTGTGTGATATATATTTTAGCAGACACCCTAGGGAATAAAAATAATTGCAACTTTTTATGTCACGCGGTATTTGCGCAGTCATTTTTCTAATGCTATTTTTTTGGGAAAAAACACTTTCGTGAATTAAAAAAAAACAAAACCGTAAAATTAGCCCACTTTTTTGTATGATGTGACAGATGATGTTACGCAGAGTAAATAGATACCTCACATGTCACGCTTTACAATTGCGAACACTCGTGGTATGGTGCCAAACTTCGGTACAAAAGTCTCCACTGGTGACGCTTTCACATTTTTTACAGGTTACATGTTATAGAGGAGGTCTTGGGCTAGAATTATTGCTCTCATTTTCGCAGTGATACCTCACGTGTGGTTTGAATGTCGTTTATATATGCGGGAGTGACCTACGTTATGCGTTCATTTAACAAGACTTTAAACACCAATGGTGTCCTTCACAGAGACAGTTAAAGTCTCCGTGGATAAATGGTTGGAAGCCCCTATCTATATCCTTGTTTTCACTTGCAGGCCCTACGCTACAGCCAGCATTTGTAGTAATGTCAATCTACCAGACCTTGGCTATCTGGTCCAAGAACATGTCTCAGGATCCTGGTTCTATGCTGACAGATCCTAATGTCCTTTCTTCGTCTGGAACTCCTGACTGTGGCCCTGCTCTGTTATGTTGACAGGGAGATTATTTACCAAATATCCAGAATGGGCCTCCTTTGAGTACAAATTCAGAGATCCCTTTGGCTTAAATGTTGGTCTGCAGAGAAATGCCTCTTGTGTACAAACTTTGAAAGTGCTCCTTAGAAAAAAAAAATGGTTGGGATTGTGAACTGTCTGCGCAGCTTGCACGCTGGAATTGCGCTCCTCTAATACACCTTCACCATTTACTCAGCACAGAAAAAATCCTCTGTTTTCTCAAGTTTGGACATTTTTTACCCCTGAGTATCATCAAAGGGCAAATCTCAGGCTTAGTTTTTTTTCAGAAAATGCTTGCCTCTCACTCCCTAGTGAAGGCCTTTGTGCAGGTTGTTACTCATGACAGTTGTTCACCAGAGCTCCTGAAGGTAGTCATGGGCCTGGGACTTTAGTGGTCCCTTTTCACTTCGCTAAAAACTGCCATCAGTTCATGGTCCTAAGGATCGTGCCACGAAGGGGATAGCAACAGAATGACTGCAGTGTGGAAACTAGGGGTGAGGCAGGAGAGAAAGAAAAATTGTTTCCTGGCCATTCTGTCAGCAGGCATCTGTAGCCCAACTGTGTAAGGCTGCCACTGGATCCTCTGTTCATACTTCAAAGTTCTATCAGGTGGATATTCAGTCTTAAAGTAATTTGTGAACTCATTTTTTTTTTTAATTACAAACCAGTTTTTGCTTGCCTTAGCCGCTATGTGCGTCATTGCACAGAGCGGAAGCCACTTCCTATTGTAGCATATCTGCGAGCTCAATCCAGAGCTGCCCTGCCTGTGTTCATAGAAACACACAATGCTACTCAGCCCCTCCCCCTGCTCTCTTGTCACAAGATTTGACTGACAGCAGCGGGAGCCGCCTGTAAGACCAGGAAATGAGAGGGGAGAGCTGCTGCAGATCGGCTCAGTGCTGGATCAAGTGAGGATTCACTCAGGTTAGTACTAGGGGGGGTAAGGGGGTGATACTTTTAGATGGCAGATTTTGAATTTGCCCATGGAGGGGACTGGAGCCAGGCATGCTGCTAGGTGGGACGGCTTTCTCACTGGATGGTTTCAGGGCATGTGTGTCCCTTTGGGACTGAGATTTTTTTATGTGTGTTGTGGTGTGTGGCATGCTGTGTGGGCTGGACTCTGCTCGCCTCCCTGCTTGTCTCCAGCACTGTGCACAGGGACTGGCGGGGAGGAAGAGGGGTGGGCCACGATGAGCACGGATTGGCTGGTACAGAGGAAGAGGGGAGTGTAGGGAAGCCTTTCCGCACAAAGGTGGCGGGTCTGCAGGGGGAGATGTAAGGGGGTGCCGGTGTGTGGAGAGAAATGTTGGCTCTGCTGCAGGTAAGCAGAAAAGCTGGATTTTTTTTTTTGGATGCTGATGCCGGATTAGCTGCCCGGTACCCGGAGCTGTATGTCCGGGGCGTCAGGCAATGGGAGTTGCTCGCGCCTGATGCCAGTGGTGAGTAGCCTGCCAGAAGCCCATGCGCTGGGATGTGGTTTCTGGTCACCTATGGAATACCTGGCACCTGAGATTTGTCAAGCCCTGCCCCCATATACGCCCCAGTTCTCCCCTCTATACATCCCCCTCCTCCTCTATATACGCGCCGCCCCCCCCCCCCCCCCATATACACTCCGGTTCCATATATACAGTGTGTATATACCTAGAGTAGTCGTAGCAGATGTTACAGTTGATGCGGGAGCCCAGGCGGATGTAGAAGGGACACATTTGCCCAGATCCACCATGTTCCCATGGGAGAAGAGCAGAGTGTAGCGGCTCCCCGGGCACAGCGGATGAACATAGAGCCCCAGTAGTTCCGCCACTACATCCTTCACCAGAACATTTACACCCCGTCCAGCTCCCACTGAAAGTAATGCCAGTCTGCCCGCTCCATCAGGTGGCGGCTATACGGGGGGGCACACAGGCTGCCTGGTCCCCCCCACCTCACCCTCTGCCAAGGCCTGAACTCCCACCGCCAACCCCTCCCGCACTGTATAGGTGGGCTCTGGAGGGAGGAAGGCCAGCTTGGCGATGATGCGGCTCGGGTACAGCAGGCAGCAGAAAAGCCAACACAGCTCCCTCAGACCCTGCTCAGGCATTGGGAAGGAGGGGACAGCGGCCGTCCCCGACTATGCCACGCACACTGGGCCTGACAGCCGGGGAGAGAGCGATTGGCTGTCCGGTGCCCGGAGTTGCATGTCCGGGGCGTTGGGGAATGGGAGTTGCAGTGAGTGGGCTGGCGGAAGCCCAAGTGCCAAGATGCTATTTCTAGTCGCCATTACAATCAAAAACGGAAATGTATTTTATTGGGATTTTATGTGATAGACCAACACAAAGTGGCACATAATTTTGAAGTGGAAGGAAAAGGATAAATGGTTTTCAAAATTGTTTACAAATAAATATGCACAAACTGTGGCGTGCATTTGTATTCAGCCCCCCTGAGTCAATACTCCGTAGAACCACCTGCTGCAAGTCTTTTTGGGTATGTCTGTACCAGCTTTTCACATCTAGAGAGAGACATTTTTGCCCATTCTACTTTGCAAAACAGCTCAAGCTCTGTCATATTGGATAGAGAGCATCTGTGAACAGCAATTTTCAAGTCTTGCCACAGATTCTCAGTTGGATTTAGATCTGGACTATGACTGGGCCATTATAACACATGAATAGGCTTTGATCTAAACCACTCCATTATAGCTCTGGCTCTGTTTAGGGTCGTTATCCTGCTGGAAGGTGAACCTCCACCCCGGTCTCAAGTCTTTTGCAGACTCTAACAAGTTTTCTTCTAAAATTGCCCTGTATTTGGCTCCATCCATCTTTCCATCAACTCTGGCCAGCTTCCCTGTCCCTGCTGAAGAAAATCATCCCCACAATATGATGCTGCCACCACCATGTTTCAGTGTGATGTACAGTGTTAGTTTTCTGCCACACATAGCGTTTTGGTTTTAGGCCAAAAAGTTCAATTTTGGTCTCATCTGACCAGAGCACCTTCATCCACATGTTTGCAGTTTGCAAGGAGCCATGTGGGGGACACAGCAAACAGGACGACTTATCGCTTTCTTTAATAATTCAAATACCATACATGCAAGAAAAACATAAATCGCAAGGCAGCGCTAAAAACTAGATGAACTTATTTCAAGTCATCTCTTTTAAAACATGAGAACACAGTCCATAGTTCAAATCACACAGGATCCCAAGAGATGAATCAGGGGAGTGTAGCTGGATCAGCTGTGAAGTGTTTGGAAAGGAAACAACACCCGCAAAGTGTCAGGAAGTCCCGCTCCCATAGGGAATTCACTCACCACAGCCAATGGCCAAACATTCTCATGCCTGACTGGAACAGCAATTAAAAGTTGTTGAATTCACGCTTGGCAGCTCTCAGTGGCTTGAAAAAATACTTGAGCAGGTGGTACATGTGGAAAAGAGAAAAAATCTCCACTAGTGCAATAATGTCGGAACCATCAAAAACGTTTATTTTGTTAAAAATCCTTAAGCCATCACACTTACACAAAGCAGGTAAAACACAAGCATGTAGTCACATAAAGATAGCTGAAGATAGAGCGGCTTATGACAAGCTGTAATCGATCTCACCCGACGCTGCCTGCAGGGCATGTGTCTCATCAGCTTCCTCGTGTGCTACCGACTCAGCTGGTTGCTGTACACACGAGGAAGCTGATGAAACACTTATGAAATACTTGTAATTATACTTCAGTATACCATAGTAACATCTGACAAAGAGATCTACAAAAACTTTGTGAAAATTAATATTTGTGTCATTCTCAAAACTTTTGGCCGTAGGTAGAAAAAAAAAAAGACACAAATCTATATAGTTCAATCAGTAGAAAAAATAAATAAATAGAAAACCCCATATACACAATCTTGTACCCCCAGTAGAGCCAAAGGAAGGCAAAATAATTCCTGTGCAGCATTGTCCAATTTGCTTCCGCAGAGACAGAAAATGCTTTCCTGCCCCCCAGGAGACAAGCAGATATTCCCTGAATCAACAGTCTCTGGTGTTATTACCTATAAATGTTGATATTCTGTTTTATATTGTGCGTTTAGGAATGCATTCAGTTCTTGAGGGAGTCTTACAGCTCTTGCTGTGAAGATAAATTTCTTTAGCAGGTTAAACTCTTTTTTTTTTTTTTTTTCTAGACATAAAGAATGTTTATAATAATGGTGTTTACAAACTTTTCTGTTTGAGTTGTAAAATCTTTGCCGCTCGTACCTCATTTTCTTATTAGAACAGTTCTTTATTTGATAGTTAACATTTATTACATGTATGCAAATTATTTTCTACAATTTGCATTGCTTGGAAAGAATAGGATTTAAAAATATATATATATTTTATTTTAAAAAAAATAGTAACTTCTGTGTTGATGACTGTGTCAGTTAGGAAATAGTTACAGAACTGCAATGCAGCAACAGGGTCAGCCATACACCATTTGAAGTTTACAAGTGATGCAGCTGATCTAAAGATAACAAGGTAAGGGAGTGGGTCATTTGTCTGCGCTCAATAATATTTACTAGGTCTGCTTATGTGCAGACTCATACATCCAAGCTTCACGTGCAACCTGTAGGGCTTCCAGCTTGTTGACAAATATGTAATCGGCACCAAACTGGAATGAGATTGTTAACCACATGTACACCACTACAAAATGATGGCTATCTCCCAGATGTTTTCCTCTGGTCCTAACAGGGTAATGATGAATATATATTTTAAAACATCTGCCTGTCCTAAAAAAGTGTATATGGCAACCCTAGGTAAGGAGGCATTTAATAAAAAGTGGAATTGGAGGCTACACCTAACTAATCTCAAAAATGTTCCCTCCCCCCCCTCCAATGCGGACTAATCTGTGTAAGAAAGATGTATATACTTACCTATTTTCAGGCCGCTTCTGTCAGATAATGTGATCTCCCCTATGTCAGCCAGTGATGACTGCAGGGGAGAGCAATAGAAAATGTGTCAGGAAAGGGTTCACCTACTGGTGGCACTGTGGCTCCCAGATCTAGAGGCTGTAGTTCCAGTGTCCACCAGCGGGTGTCCCTCAGCAGCCAGAAGCTTATATCGTCTCATGTAATCAGTCATCACCTGATGCTCGTCGCAGGAAGGGTATTTAAACCCTGCCAATGCTCTTCCTCCCTGCCTTGGTGTTTGTCTCCATGTGCCCCTGACCTGTGTTCCTTCATCCTGATCCTAATCCTGTACTCCAACCCTGCAGCCTGATCCCTTCCTACCTGCTCATTCTGTCTCCTGTTACCCTCTCCTTTTCCTGTCTTGCTCCCAACTCCCTCTGCTTGATCTCCCGTGTATGACCCTTGCTCTGTTACGACTACGCGTCCCTTATCCTGTTTCCTGTATATACTTGATTTGGGCAGTTGTTCAATGTGTGTCACTATTTGGTTATCTGGCTTTATTTACACGGTTTTGGTATACTGTGTATACTTACATATGGCTCAGGTAGAATCACTGGTATGGCTATTGGAGGATGGCTATTGGAGGATGACTTGGCTTATTTCTTTGCTCTATTCAACATGTTCCCAACAGGTGCTAGTGGAGTGTATTAAAGCATTGTAGAGTGTAAACTAAATTCTGTTTAAGCATAAGTACAAGCATGGTCAGATATATTGCACTCCGCCTCAGTCAGCTTGCGGCAATCCCTCAGAAATCCTCCTTAACAACTGCTCCCTCTTTTCTCAATCGATCATTGACGGACGCAGCCTTTATTCTTGACATGTGGGTTTATGCACCTTTCACTAGGAGTGGACTAGGCAGAACATAGTTTAGCTCAAAGCAGACACAGCCCCTCCCAGGGGGCAGTCCTCACTTGGCATAACCCCTCCAGCCCTGCTCAGCAACTCAATTTTCTCTGCCTAGTGCAAGGAGTAGGACCTGGGATCTGCGGTTCCTCATTCTTTTTTTCTTTTTTCAAGAATTCTGATGAAGGTTACAATCAAGTAGCCGGCTGGGTGACAGGCTGGATATCCTAGATCCAGGCAGTCTCCCCAGCGCGGCCGACGGATGCGAGCCAACCATTAGCTGCATGTGGGGTCGGTCGCGTCAGGCCTCGTTCCGTGCGAGGCGGCCGGCCGGTTAAACGTCCCGCCAGCACACCTAGGACCGGGCACCCGGTGTCCGTGTCATGGGTGCTGTTTAGATGGCAGCTCCCCCCAAATCGACGGGGTGGCAGGACTGCCCCTCCTGACACGTGGGGGTCGCAAGCAGTGGCAGATACAGGCAGCTACAGCAGCGCTAGCAGCAGCACCTGGGGCGGTGGGGTGAGTCGTCCTGGGAACCTCTGGGGCCCTAGTGCGGCGACTGAGGGGCAGTGTGGGACACACAGTCCAGGGGGTGACTTCGGGGGTGCGGGCAATGGCGGCCGAAGCAGGTGCTTCCCAACCAGGGGTCTCCGGCGGGGACCAGGGGGCGCTGGGACCTGTGGTTCCACTGCACAGTTTGACGGCCATCCTGGAGGGATTCTCCTCCTGGGTAGAGCCGATCCGTGACCGGGGGGTGGTGAGTAAACGGCCACCCCCTCCTCCATCCTTAAGGTGAGGACTCGGAGCCAGAGGGGGGCTCCGCGGTGTCGGGGACCCCCCTGGAGCTGTGGTGAGCTCATGGACCCCTCTAATGAAGAGGAGGAGCCCTCAGGGGCCACCGCGGCTCGTGAACGGGCTCTGGTGGGCTCATTGGTCTCAGCGGTTCGTCAGACGCTGAAGCTGGGCCCGGCTGCGACACAGGGGGCACCGTGCGCTTTTGATTCGCATAAGCCGGCCCGGACGCCTAAGGTGTTCCCTTATTTGTCGTACTTTGATCAGTTTGTTTACAAGGAGTGGCGACGACCTCAAGATTCGTTCGCCATGCCTAAATGTTTTTCTGTGCGTTATCCCTTTGAGGATACCCTGTTGCAGAAGTGGAAGTCCCCGACGGTGGACCTGCCGGTGGCTCGTCTGCACAAAGCGAACACTATTCTGATGGAGGGCTCTCCATCATTCAAGGACCCAGCCAACAGGAGAACTGAAGCGGTGTCCAAGGCTATGTTCCTGGTCGCGGGGTCGGCTATGCGGCCGACGCTGGCGTCTGCGCTGGTGGCACAGGCGCTTATGGAATGGGTGGCCATTGTGCACCAGCCTTTGGTGACTCTCCAGGCCCCTCCGGAACCTGTGCAGATGGCAGACCAGCTGATCCAGGGCCTTAAGTATCTCTGTGATGCGACCCTCAACATGGCTCCCATGCTGTCCAAACTGTCCATGTTTGCAATCGTCATCAGACGTCTGCTATGGCTTAGATGCTGGTCAGGAGACCAGGCGTTAAAGAAGGGCCTGACGGACCTGCCTTTTGAAGGGGGTCGCCTCTTTGGGGATTCCCTCGATGAGATCATCAAGGATTACACTGGGGGGAAGAGCACATTCCTTCTGGAGCCCAGAAGGGGCAAGGAGCCTCGGCGCAGGGCGGGCCCTTCCTTCTCTACTCAAGAGGTTTTTTCGTGCACCACGTGCCTCGAACAAGATTTCTTAGCCCACCAAGGCCCCCGCGGGGGGCCAGAAGCATCCCTGGCAGCGTAAGGCAGAAAAGGCGGAGGAGAAGTCCTCCTCCGCATGATGGGTTGCCCCCACCCGCGGTTCGGGTGGGGGGGGGCGGCTCTTGCAGTTCGCGGTTGAGGTGGTTTAGTCCGGGTACAAGATAGAGTTCCGTACCCTGCCCCTGGACAGGTTCTTCGCCTCCAATCTGAGGCTTCCCCCGGAACGGCGGCAGGCCCTGTTCGGGGCCGTGCACATCCTGCTCCATCAGGGGGTGATTGTCCCGGTCCGCTCTACGGAAGGTTTCCGCGGTTTTTATTCTGATCTTTTTGTAGTTCTGAAAAAAGATGGGGTCAGGCCTGTCCTGGACCTGAAGGCCCTCAACTTCTTTGTGAGGGCGTGGAAATTCAGGATGGAATCTGTCCGCTCTCTGGTGGCAGTGCTTCATCAGGGGGACTTCTTAGCTTCCCTGGACATCAAGGACGCGTATTTACATGTGCCCATATGCGTGCACCACCAGCGCTTCCTGCGCTTTGCGGTGGGGGATCTCCACTACCAGTTCGGTCAGTTCCGTTTGGTCTGGCCTCAGCCCCGTGGGTCTTCACCAAGCTTCTAGCCTCAGTACTGGCTCTGCTGTGGCAGAGGGGCACAGCAGTAGTGGCGTATCTCAACGACCTCCTCCTGCAGGCGGAGTTGGCCTCAGCCCTGACGGACAGTGTGGACATTACCCTCGGTTTCCTGCGGGACTTCGGCTGGGTGCTCAACCTTTCCGCGGTCGGCGCTGACTCCGTCACGTCGGTTGGAATACCTGGGCTTGGTCCTGAACGCGGAGCGGGCGAAGGTGTTTCTCCCTGCCGCCAAGGTCTTAACGCTCTAGGTGGTGGTGCGGGCCCTACTGTCCCTGCGGAGGTCCCCGCTCAGATTTTGCATGCGGGTGTTGGGGCTGATGGTCTCCGCCTTCGAGGCGGTGCCTTATGCCCAGAGTCACATCCAATTCCTGCAGGCAATGCTGCTGCGGTGGGACAAGTCTCCACTCTCCCTGGATCGGGTGATCAGTTTGGATCACCGGACTCGAGTTTCCCTCACCTGGTGGCTACGGGCCCCGGCCTTGGAGCTGGGGAAGTCGTTTCTTCCCGTGGAATGGACGGTGATCACGACAGATGCCAGCCTATACGGCTGGGGAGGGGTCCTGGGGAGGCTGTCGACTCAGGGCCGCTGGTCTCCGGAAGAATCCCGTCTCCCGATCAACGTGCTGGAACTGTGAGCGATCAGGCTTTCCTCTCCCACTGGTCGGGGTGGTTGCACGGGCGTCCTGTTCGGGTCCAGTCAGACAACGCCACGGCTGTGGCTTACGTGAACCATCAGGGCGGCACGAGAAGCGCGGCAGCGCCGTCAGACGCGGCCCACATTCTGCGGTGGGCAGAGCTTTACGTGCCTTAAATCTCCGCCGTTCACATCCCGGGCGTCGAGAATTGGCAGGCGGACTATCTCAGTCGCCAGAGGCTGGATCAGGGAGAGTGGTCCCTGCATCCGGAGGTGTTCCGCCAGATTTGTTTAAAGTGGGGCACTCCAGACGTGGACCTTCTGGCGTCCCAGTTCAATCGGAAGGTGCAGGCCTTCGTGAGCAGAACAAGGGATCCGCTGGCAGACGCGACGGATGCCCTCGTGGCTCCGTGGTCTGCATCGGCTGCTCTATGCCTTCCCTCCACTTCCGTTACTCCCGCGCCTGCTGTGCAGGATAGAGGCGGAAGGGATCCCAATCATTCTGGTAGCGCCAGATTAGCCTCGGCGTCCTTGGTACGCCGACGTGGTGTGGATGGTGGTCGATGTTCCCTGGCGGCTCCAGCTTCGCGAGGACCTACTTTCACAGGGACCCATCTTGCACCCTGCTTGACCCTCGCTGGCTTTAACGGCCTGGCTATTGAGTCCCAGGTGTTAAAAGATAGGGGACTCTAAGTCTGTCATTCCCACTATGCTCAAGGCACGTAAGGCCACTTCGCGGAAGATCTATCACCGCACCTGGAAGGCTTACATTGCCTGGTGCGAGACGGGGGGGTTGGAACCCCTGTTTTTTCTCGGTGGCTCGGGTGCTGGCCTTCCTTCAGCAAGGCCTGGATCACAAGCTGGAGTTGAGCACGCTTAAGGGGCAGATTTCTGCCCTGGCGATTCTTTTCTTTTTCAGCGTCCCTTGGCGACGCATTCCCTGATCCGTACTTTTTGTTCAGGTTGTTCGTCTTGTCTCCCCCCAGGTACGGTCGCCTTTGGCGCCTTGGGACCTTAATCTGGTCCTTTCTGTGCTCCAGAAGCTGCCTTTCAAAAATATCAGGGAAATTTCCCTGCAACTGCTCTCGCAGAAAGTGGCCTTTCTGGTGGCGATAACATCCGCTAGGCGGGTGTCTGAGCTAGCGGCTCTGTCCTGTAGGTCCCCGAACTTGGTCCTACATAGGGACAAGGCAGTTTTGCGCCCCTCTCCCTCCTTCTTACCAAAGGTGGTCTCTTCGTTTCACATCAATGAGGACATTGTCCTACCTTCACTGTGTCCGCGCCCGTCTCATCCTAAGGAGATTGCCCTGTATTCCCTGGATGTGGTTAGGGCTCTGCGGGTGTATCTTGCAGCCACGGCCTCGTTTCGGAGGTCCGATGCGCTTTTTGTTGCGATGGATGGCCCACGCAAGGGGATGGCGGCCTCGTCGGCCACCATTTCCTGCTGGATACGACAGACGGTGACCCGTGCATACGCTGTTCGGGGCCAGGAGCCCCCCCTTCCCGGTTACGGCTCACTCTACCAGGGCGATAAGTACTTCCTGGGCTTTCCGACATCAGGCGTCGGTTTCTCAGGTGTGCAAGGTGGCCACTTGGACCTCGGTGCACACTTTTTCCAAGTTTTACAGAGTTGATGTTGCAGCGTCTTCTGATGCTGCTTTTGGCCGCAAAGTTTTGCAAGCGGTGGTGCGAGGCGCGTCTGGCACCTCCCGGAGAACTCTTTTGTTGGGTACTGTTGTTCTTGTTGCCCACCCCTCGTTGTGACACTGCTTTGGGACATCCCCACATGTCTAGAATAGAGGCTGCGTCCGTCAATGAACGATTGAGCAAATAGGATTTTTTGGCTTATCATAAAATCCGTTTCTCTGAGTTCATTGACGGACGCAGCACCCATCCCTCTTCTGTTGAGTTTGTACTGCTTGCTACGAACTGAATTGCTGAGCAGGGCTGGAGGGGTTATGCCAAGTGAGGACTGCCCCCTGGGAGGGGCTGTGTCTGCTTTGAGCTGAACTACGTTCTGCCTAGTCCACTCCTAGTGAAAGGTGCATAAACCCCACATGTCTAGAATAGAGGCTGCGTCCGTCAATTAACTCAGAGAAAAGGATTTTACGGTAAGTCAAAATATCCTATTTTCACCATTCCTCCCTTCTCTTCCATCAGCTGCAGCCCCTGTTCACAGCCCTGCAATCACATGCAAACCTTCAGTGGCTAAACCCAAAAAGAAACAAAAGTTTTTCCAACTCGCACAATCTTGCCACTATCCATTCCTGCCTCCAAGATAGCTGATCTGCTTCAGTCTGCCTCCATGCCAGACGAACTGCTGCTGTCTGCCTCCATGCCAGCCGATCTGCTGTAGTCTGCCTCCACGCCAGCCCATCTGCTCCAGTCTGCCTCCACGCCAGCCCATCTGCTCCAGTCTGCCCACATGTCAGGCGATCTGCTCCTGTCTGTTTCCCACGCCAGCCCATCAGCTCCAGTTTGCTTCCATGCCAGCCGACCTGCTCTAGTCTGCTTCCATGCCAGCTGATCTGCACCAGTCTTCCTCCACGCCAGCCAATCTTCTCCTGTCTGTTTCCACGCCAGCCCATCTGCTCCAGTCAGCTTCCACGCCAACTGATCTGCTCCAGTCTACCTCCACGCCAGTCGTTCTGTTCCGGTCTGCTTCCACACCAGATGATCTGCTCCAGTCTACCTCCACGCCAGACGAATCCGCTCAGGCCTGCCTCTATGATTTCCAATGGCGTTAGGCCTGCCTCTGATGGTCCTGAACCTGATTACCCTCCTGATCTTGCTGATCCTGTGTCTGCTGCCCAGCCTGGCGGTCCTCTGCCTGCTGCCCAGCCTGGCGGTCCTCTGCCTGCTGCCCAGCCTGGCGGTCCTCTGCCTGCTGCCCAGCCTGACGGTCCTCTGCCTGCTGCCCAGCCTGACGGTCCTCTGCCTGCTGCCCAGCCTGACGGTCCTCTGCCTGCTGCCCAGCCTGACGGTCCTCTGCCTGCTGCCCAGCCTGGCGGTCCTCTGCCTGCTGCCCAGCCTGGCGGTCCTCTGCCTGCTGCCCAGCCTGGCGGTCCTCTGCCTGCTGCCCAGCCTGGCGGTCCTCTGCCTGCTTCCTAGCCTTAATGGTCTTCTGCCTGCTAGACAGCCTATTGGTCTTTTGCTTGCTGCCCAGCCTGGTGGCCCTCTGCCTGCTTCCTAGCCTTGATGGTCTTCTGCCTGCTGTCCAGCCTGGTGGCCCTCTGCTGCCCAGCCTGATGGCCCTCTGCCTGCTCTTCAACCTGATGGTCTTCTGTCTGCTGCCCAGCCTGATGGTCTTCTGTCTGCTGCCCAGCCTGATGGTCTTCTGCCTGCTGCCCAGCCTGATGGTCTTCTGCCTGATGCCCAGCCTGATGGTCTTCTGCCTGCTGCCCAACCTGATGGCCCTGTGCCTGCTGGCCAGCCTCATGGCCTTCTGCCTGCTGACCAGCCTGATGGCCTTCTGCCTGCTGACCAGCCTGATGGCCTTCTGCCTGCTGACCAGCCTGGTGGCCTTCTGCCTGCTGACCAGCCTGGTGGCCTTCTGCCTGCTGACCAGCCTGGTGGCCTTCTGCCTGCTGACCAGCCTGATGGTCTGGTGCCCGATGTCCAGCCTGCCTCTGGAGGTCCTGTGCCCTCCAGATGCCCAGCCTCTCATGGTCTGCTGCCCGATGACAAGTCTACCTTGATGGTCTGCTATCTGATAGTTACATACATAGGTCGAAAAAGACACAAGTCTATCCAGTTCAACCAATAAAACAAAACAACCATACAATCCCATATACAAAATCGTATACCCACAGTTGATCCAGAGGAAGGCAAAAAACCCCAGCAAATCATGATCCAATTTGCTACAGCAGGGGAAAAATTCCTTTCTGATCCTTAAGAGACAATCCGATATTCCCTGGATCAACTTTACCTATAAATGTTAGTATCCAGTTATATTATGTACATTTAGGAAAGAATCCAGGCCTTTTTTAAAGCAATCTATGAGCTGGCCAGAATTACCTCTGGAGGTAGTCTATTCCAGATTTTCACAGCTCTTACTGCAAAGAAACCTTGCCATATTTTGAGAATTGGTGCCCAAAACTGAACTGCATATTCCAGATGAGGTCTTACTGATGATTTGTACAGGGGTAAAATAATATCTCTCTCTGGAGTCCATACCTCTCAATACAAGAAAGGACTTTGCTTGCTTTGGAAATCGCAGCTTGGCATTGCATGCTATTATTAAGCTTATGATCTACCAAAGCTCCCAGATCCTTCTCCACTATGGATTCCCCCAGTTGTACTCCCTCTAGTATGTGTAATGCATGCATATTCTTAGCCCCCAAGTGCATAACTTTACATTTATCAACATTAAACCTCATTCGCCACATAGACGCCCAATTAAACAGTGGATTGAGTTTGGCTTGTATGTTAGACATCCTGTAAGGATGTTATTCCACTGCATAAAATAGCGCTCGTGATCAATCGATAATAAAGTAAATGAATAAAGTAAAGTAAAAAGCAGCTGAATACCTGAAACCCAAACACTGAGTTGAACCAAATAACTTAAATAAAGTGCAGTGCTAAGTACCAAAAATATTTTCTGTGAAGAGATATCATAAAGGTAGTAAAATCATAACATAAAAGATTGTCCTAAAGTCTTCAATCAATAAATATAAATCTATATATAGATTAAAGTGCTGGTGCAATAATGTAATGTTTCAGTGATCGAGTTCATAAAGTTTGCTTCTGTGCAAAAAAGTGTAGGAGTTCCATTTCATGGAGACCTCAAATGTAAGGTGTGATATCGAAATCAACCACCACAGTGACAATCCTTCACCAGTGAAGATGGGAGCTTACCGGAAAGGCCAGTGACACCTCTTACTCAGGGGAGTCAAAAAGCGCTTGAGGGGATCACAGATCCGCCAGAATACATCTCAGATGTCCACAGATGACCCAGTGGTGTCAGCACCTTTTTTCTGTTCCCATGATAATCCTTATTAAACCTCTCCAGCAGGTTGGTAACCAAATACAGGATGTATGAAAAAACATAAGCGTAACAAGTCTCAACTGAAGTTTATTAAAATGTACACTTAAAAATTAAGATAAAAGGTTTGCACGCTGTACTTGTTTTTATCTTAAATTTGGTTGAGCCAGTAGAAGCACCAAAGGGTGGCGGGAGGGAGGGGAACGTGCCCTCCTGCCACCCGTCGGTGCTTCTCCCGACTCTACTGTGCAATCAGCGAGCTGGAGAAGGAGTCCGCTGCCGGCGGAAGTTTACCATAGAGAATACCACAGACCAAATGGTCCCCGGCGGTCTCTAGGACCTTTCGGAGGCCTGAGCACGACGTTATGGCGTCATGTCCTGCCTGGCATATGTAAACACTGCTGTACTCGGCTGCACTTAGTCAAAGTTCCACTTGGTCAGAGTTCCCGCAAGAAAAAAGTGCAAGCTCAAGGATGAGCAAGCTCAGAAATTAGTTCTACAGGAAGTTATATAGGACCTGAAACACCTGTGACCAATTAACCACTCCCCTTAATTAGTAATCTGAAGGAAGGAAAGAAAAAAAAAAGGCTATTTAAAAAGTGACAGAAAAGGTGTTTAATATCTTTTAAAGAAAAGGTTTAAGGTCTTTTAAAGAAAAGACACCAAAAAATAAAATAAAAATGCAAACACAGCAATCGCCAGCAGTCAAAAGCAAAACTGTTCATTCTCCACTCAAATTTACCACTCTTTGGCTTCCAACCAGCAAAATCTGGCAAACTCAGATGTGTGCTCTCTAGGATGTTTTATAGGAACCGAAGCACCTGATGACCTGTCGTCCCTTGCCTCTGATACAGTGCCAGATGTCCAGCCCGCCTCTGATGATCCTGACCAATGACCAGCCTGATCTTAATTATCCTCTACTTACCGCTCAGCCGAGTTTACATTCGTTTTGGTTGGGTCCCTCTTGAAATATGTTGCTCCGATGACGCCAAAGCCTGGTGGTCTGGACATAACCTTCGCAACTGGTAGCTACGTTTGCCTTCACAACCTTGGTATTGGTGAGCTCTAGGGGAGTGGCAGAGTACCATTTGTGACTTGCCACAACCTCAGGTGCACTAGGGGACCCAGGTCAGGTAACCAGTGCCTTGAGGAAACCTACATGGCCATTGATGTGTGGAACAAGTCCTGGAAACCAGGCAAGCTATACGGTTGTAACTAGACATTCTGGTGTCAGAGTTCCAGTGCTGTCAAATGACCCCAGGGCTAGGTTTGTTGATGACCCATGGTACCCCAGTGTTGGGGTGCCTACTGTCATGAGGGATCAAATGTCATACGTCTCTAGCCAGTCACCAGACCCAGGCATTGCGACACCTAGCTTATTGTTGGATCCCAGCAGCAGGGCATCTTATTTGGAATCCGGCACTTCTTTGGCCTATGAGACATTTTCCCTCTGGACTTATGCAGCAACTGGGTATCTTTTATGGACTCCTTCAGCTATGGCTGGCTGGAGCGCCTGAAGGTCGCTCCTTAGAGGTGGGGGGGGGGTACTGTCAGAAAAGGGTTCACCTGCTGGTGGCCCTGTGGCTCCCAGATCTATAGGCTGCAGTTCCAGTGTCCACCAGGGGGTGTCCCTCAGCAGCCAGAAGCTCATATCGTCTCATGTAATCAGTCATCACCTGATGCTGGTTGCAGGAAGTGTATTTAAACCCTGCCTATGCTCTTCCTCCCTTCCTTGGTTTTCATCTCCATGTGCCCCTGACCTGCATTGCTGTGTTCCTGCATCCTGATCCTGTACCCCAACCCTGCAGCCTGATCCCTTCCTACCTGCTTACTCCATCTTCTGTTACCCTCTCCTGTCCTGTCTTGCTCCCAGCTCCCTCTGCTTGATCTATCATGTATAACCCTGGCTCTGTTACAACTACACTTTGCTTATTATCCTGTTTCCTGTACATACTTGATTTTGGCAGTTGTTCAACGTATGTCACTATTTGTTTGGTTATCTGGTTTTATTTACACATTTTTGGTATACTGGAGGTGCGTTTACATTTGTTATTTCAGGGCTCAAAATTTCAGGTCCTGAGCTACCAGCCAGGCGTTAAGGGTTACTCGCCACCAGTTGCCCCACCCAACCCCTACTATGCCCTGCCCCTAATCGCACCCCTATACACACCCTCATAAATTCTCATGAAAGGACACTTAAATGTTTTATGCAGTATTAAGTTACACAAATAAATATTAACACAACTTTATCAGTGCAGCCTTACCCGTGCCCATCAGTGCAGCCTAACCTGTGCCTATCAACGCAACCTCACCAGTGCCCATCAAGGCAGTCTAACCTGTGTCCATCAACGTGGTGTGAACAGTGCCCACCAACGCAGCCTCACCTGTGCCCCTCATTGCAGTGTGACCAGTGCCCACCAATGCAGCCTCACCTGTGCCCATCATTGCTGCGTGACCAGTGCCCACCAATGCAGCCTCACCTATGCCCATAATTGCGGTGTGACCAGTGACCACCAACGTAGCCTCACCTGTGCCCATCATTGTGGTGTGATCAGTGCCCATCCAATGCAGCCTCACCAGTGTCCGTCTTTGCAGCCTCATTCGTGCCCAGAATTGCAGCCTCACCCGTGTCCATCTTTGCAGCCTCAGCCGTGCCCAGCATTGCAGCCTCATCAGTGTCCATCTTTGCAGCCTGCCATGGAGCGCCTGTGACAGACAGTACACCAGTCCAATGCCAGGGCGTGTTCTATCTGTCACAGGCGCAGGGTCAAGAGGGCGGGACTGTGTATGTGACAGGGAGCGGAGCGGATGCAATTCTAAAATAAACTATTACAGCAGGAAAATCCCCGCTCTCTGTTAAAGCGGGGAATCCTCTCCCTCACTGGAGCTATTCCCCTGTGATCATCCGGCCGCCCTCTCTCTTCCCCTGGGACTGGAGAACAGCTCCTATTCATCCCGGTCTGCCGGCGGTGCTCGGTCCCAGGCATCTCACCTCGCCAGCCCTCATTTTCTATGCAAAATGCCAGTGGAAAATTTGAGGGCTGTGTTATTTAATTATTTTTAAAAATATATTATTTTACACTTAACTTGTGCCTAGTATAATGTGTTGCAGGCCACACATTTCTGGTCACACCTGTTCTTGACACAGTGGTTAAAATGCCTGACAGCAGTGATATCACTCATAATCTCCTATGGCCTATCCGCTGTCGGCAATCATTCCTCTACCCTGAAGCCACTGCTGGCTGACGCAGGGAAGCTGGATCACGTGGCCGACTGGAGCAACCATAAAATAGGCAAGTGTATATCTTTTATTCAGAGATTAGTCAGCATAGGTGTTAGGTGGGGGAATGGAGCATTTTTAAGATTAGTTAGGTGTAGCTTGGAATTCCACTTTACCTTTTAATATGTATAGGATGTGCAACATATTTTATAGTATATGGTATTTTTGTTTTCTTTTTGTTTTGTTTTTTACAGTATATTGGAGGACATAATTTAAAATAAAAAAATATTCAAGCTCAGACTGCCAAATTTATATATGTGTACCATTTTCTTCTACTGTGTTTTTTGATTCAGAGATTCTAATTTTTAAAGTTAAAGTGTTTTGTGCCTTATTCTCCTACATTAGTATAATAAATATGGAAAAACATGTTTTCTCCTTGTTGCTGTATGTACCTGGTAAGTGCTCTGTTACCCTGTAGTTACCCTGAATAGTTTAAATATCCCAGTTCTAGTCATGTGTAACACTTAAACAAAATGTGTATTGTTTTTGTATAATTTCTTTTTTTATGTTCTTAATGATAGATTTTTTTTTAAATATTTTTATTATCCTGATCATACAGTGCGGGGCAAAAGGGTTCTAGTCATAAATCATGGGTTATATGCAGGCAAAGAACTTTGCTTGTGCAGCCCTAGTGCATACTCATGTAACCCCCACCCACTCTGTGAAAGGTTTTTTTTTTTTTTTTTTTGCTAGTTTCCTTAGATGTTGGGCCTCTTCTCCTTTGCAGATGGGTTGTACTTTTTAAACCATTTCTTTTTTTCAGACTCTATTATCAAGATTTGACTGCTTATTGCCCAGGGTCAACTAGCAGTTTTTGTTAACCCTCAGTGTTTACTTTGAGCAGCATACTCAGACCCTCACTATAGCGGGGCCGGACTGTAATGTCTAGTTATATGTAGTATATACAGCGCATGCTCCTTCTAATAATCATAAATCATAACGCTCTTACTAAATTTGATTAATGTGCCTTGTGCTTAAATAAACAGTATATTTATGGTGTCACTGTTAGGAATGTGAACATAAAAATAAAAATGCTAAAGTCTTTCAAAAGTGCTTGATGTGCTTCTGTGCAAATATGCTCCTTCAAATAGGTGACTGATACGTGTCTGATAGTGAATCCACTCCACACCAAGAGGACGGGGTCACTCCGCACTCACCAGATATGATGGACCCTTCACCTTGCTCCAGGGGAAGGTCTAACGGGTTTGCAGGTCTACTTGAAGGGGGATCTATCCCTTGTCGGTGATCTCCGCTCATTCCTGTGAGTCCTGTGTTTTGTTCCACGAGGGTGGCTTAGCAGTATACAATGGGGAGGGTGTTGCGTTCTAGTAGGAGAGGTGCAGAGAGCTGTGAGCAGAGTGCTGGTGTAAAGTTGTCAGACTTTACACCTGACTTACAACTTTACACCAGCACTCTGATCACTGCTCCCTGTGCCTTTCCTACTATAGGGTAATTCCCGCCCCATTGTATACGGCTGAGCCATCCTCGTGGAACACAACACAGGACTGACAGGAACGAGCGGAGATCACCGAAAGGGATAGGTCCGCCTTCAAGTAGACCTGCAAGCCCGTTAGACCCTCCCTTGGAGCAAGGTGAAGGGTCCATCCAAGCTGGTGAGTGCAGAGTGACCCCGGTCTTCTTGGTGTGGAGTGGATTCACTATCAGACACTTAACAATCACCTATTTAAAGGAGCATATTTGCAAAGAAGCACATCAAGCATTTTTGAGAGACTTTAGCACTTTTAATTTTATTTTCACATTTGTAACAGTGACACCATAAATATACGAATTGTTTATATTAATTGTTTAAGCACAAGGCACTTTACTCATATTTAGTAAGAGGGTTATGATTTGTGATTATTAGAAGGAGCATGCGCTGTATAAACTACACATTATTAAAGTTGTTCCACACCAGGGAGCAATTGTTTATAGCAGCAGTTCCACATTTGAAGTGAGAGCACATAGGTTCATAAAAGCACTATTATTTATATGTCACACATTATTGGAAGGAGCATGCGCTGTACATTTTGGATTTGAGTGAGTCTAGTTACCAGAATGCTATACTGGTCTATAGAGCTAGTGCCATGGTCCATCTATATGGTTCCCAGACCCTGATGATCCCTTTGTGGGTATTCCCACTGTGATGGGTGAAGCTTGGACCCTTTAACAGGACCAGCAACATGGACAAAGTAATTTGAACCGTTTCCTGAGTATACAGAACTCACAGTGCTTGGCACACAAGTGGCAAAATCATCAGACAACAGGTATACTTGGTATACAATACAAAATGGTATAAATGACTAGTGTGCATGTGGGAAATGGTGCTTCCATTTTCCTTGAAGATATTATTAGTAACAAAATGCATCCGGTGGGCCATGTAGTCTCATGTAATTGTGTTTTCGCACATGCATGCTAGTCACTGATCCGGACTATGCCATTTTGTTTACCACAAGTATACCTGTTGTCAACTTTGCACATGCACTTTGTTTTATGAGAGCGTACATATTAGTAATAAATAGGAACATTTTAAATGGTGTTATGCTATGGCCAGTGTGCTTCCTTTCTGAGCATATGGTCTGTACTGGATGTGGTGTGGCAGCTGGAGAGTCTGGTCAGGTGTGAGTCCTTGTGGGCCCTAGGAGCCATCGAGAGGATGCATCATTCTGATATACCCTGGAAGCCATCCATGTGAGTCCTGTATGCTGTCCATGATATCCCTGGGAGCCATCTGATTGACTATGGAACAGGAAGGATCGTGGTGGAGTGGTTGCATAACAACACGCTCTGTTTTGACCTCCATTTTTCTAGGGGTCATACTACAGGGTAAGGAGTTTGGCTATCTCTTCTAGTGGCTGTGGCTGGATTGGTTCACTGGTGTCCTGTCTCCAACAGGAGAAGTTGGACTTTTTTTCTCATGTTTTTTGCACTTTTTTTATGGACATTTTTTTGGGCCTGTCACGTACCTGGTAGGCGAGTCTGACTTATGCAGTAGGCAACCTCCCTTACTAACCTGACTCGGGAACCCCTGGTAGAGCAGACAGGTGGCTCGGGAGTGCAGGAGAGCACGAGGGTTGGACTGGGTCACTGGTGATAGTAGATGGTCCATTGGAGCACTCGTGCAGCTGGAGCGTGGACGTACAGGCTGGGTCGGTAACTGGCTGGCAGTGCGGTACAAGGGTTCAGGCAGGAGAGTGGTCAGGTTCAAGCAGAGTTCGGCTGACGGCAGAAGTACAGAAGGATCAGGCAATCGGATGGTCGTAGGCAAGCCAGGGGTCAGTACAGGCAGAGTTCAGACAAGGTCGGGGCAAGCCGGGTCGCAGGAACAGATAACAGGTTCAGGTCACTCAGAAAGACGGGTCACGCTTTAGATCAGACAGCACTTGCTGCAGAGTTTGCTGAGCAGAAATAGAGCCGTTTCCGGCACGTTCACGTGAATGCACGGGAGTGCTCAAATAGACAAAAATAGTGCCCTTCTTGCAGGATCTTCTCTAACATTGCCCCCCCCCCCCCAAGGGGCAGCCTCAGGATGCCCAGCCGGGCCTTCAGATCCGGATGGGACCTCCAAAGAGACTGGATAAGTTCCTTGGCGTGGATGTGCCTTTCAGGTTCCCAGGAACTTTCCTCAGGTCCGTAACCTCTCCACTTGAACAGGTACTGGATCAAGCCCCTCTTCTGCAGTCAAGGATGGCCTCGACTTCGTACTCCTCCTCTCCATCCACAAGAACCGGTTCAGGTGGCGCTGTGTTTCTTCCAGGAAACTGGTCCCTTGTTACTGGCTTAAGCAAGGTGATGTGGAATACTGGGTGTACCCGGAGTGAAGAGGGGAGGTTCAGATCATAAGCCACCCTATTGACCTTCCTCTTGACTGAGAAGGGCCCCATGAATCTAGGTCCCAACTTTCTAGAGGGGCATGCAAGCTTTAAGTTCCTAGTAGAAAGCCAGACCTGATCGCCTGGCTGGAGGTCCAGATCCCCCCATCTTCCTCTGTCAAAAGCTTGTTTAAGCGCCTGTGTCTGCGCCAGGGTCTCCTGAAGCAGTTTGTTGTTCTTTTCCAGAAAATCGGTAATATCCTGTGCGGCAGGCACTGAGCTTTCGGGTACCATGTTGGGCAGGGCAGCAGGGTGGTAACCGAGGTTCGCCCAGAAAGGTGACTGATTGGTGGCGGAGTGCACCGAGTTATTATATGCGAACTCGGCCACTGGCAGCAGGGAGCCCCAATCGTCCTGAGCAAATGATGAATAACAGCGTAGATACTGCTCCAGGGTCTGGTTTGTCCTCCCCGTCTGGCCGTTGGTTTGAGGATGGTAGGCGGAGGAAAAAGACAGTTCAATTCCTAATGCTGAACACAATGCTTTCCAGACCCTGGAGGTGAATTGTACCCCTCGGTCCGACACAATGTTGGTAGGTAGGCCATGGAGACGGATTACTTCCTTAATGAAAGCCTTCGCTGTCTGGATTGCTGAGGGTGTACCCTTCATCGGAATAAAATTGGCCATTTTGGTAAGCCGGGCAACCACCACAAAGATGATTGTGAACCCTTCCGAAGGCGGCAACTCCACTATAAAGTCCATGAAAAGCTGTGACCATGGGCGTTCAGGGACAGGAAGTGGATTCAGAAGCCCCCATGCCTTGGCTCTGTCAACTTTATTACAAGTGCAAGTAGGGCAGGCTTTCACATACTCCTTGCAGTCCTTGTCAGAAGATGGCCACCAGAACGACCTAGAGAGCAAGTCTGCAGTCTAGCGACCCTCAAAGTGTCCAGCTAGTCTGTGGTCATGACACAGTTCCAGGACTGCCAGCCGCTGCTCCTCAGGGACGAAAATCTTTGTGCCGAACCGCCGCAGCCCGTCTTGGAGGGTCAGCCTGGGATCCGGTGCGGTAGAGGATCCAACAATGGATCGCCTGATCTGGGATATGAGGTCCTCCTGGAACAACAGGAAATTCCGTGCAGGGAGGATTGTATCAGGTTGGGGAGAGTCTCCTGGTTCCAGAAACATCCGTGATAGGGCATCCGGTTTCACGTTTTTAGACCCAGGCCTGTAGGTGATGTGGAGCTGGAAACGGGAGAAAAAGAGAGCCCATCGATCTTGTCGGGGCTTGAGTCTCTTTGCCGTGCGCAGATACTTCAAGTTCTTGTGGTCAGTAAAAACTAGGACTGGGTGCAGGGCTCCCTCCAGCAGGTACCGCCATTCATGTAGGGCTGGCTTTATGGCGAGGAGCTCCCTGTCCCCCACATCATAATTTCTCTCCGGAGGTGTCAGTTTCCGAGAAAAGAAAGCGATTGGATGTAGAGCGACCTTTGGCCCTTGTCTTTGAGAGAGGACCGCTCCTAGAGCCGTCTCTGAGGTGGCTACCTCCAGTATGTAGGGAAGAGCAGGGTCCGGGTGTTTCAGAACTGGAGCGGAGGTGAAGAGCTTAAGTGGCTGGAAGGCAGCTTGTGCCTCGGGTGTCCAGTGGAAACGGAAGCTTTGTTTTGTCAGCTGGGTGACGGGGAGATCACAGCTGAGAACCCCTTAACAAATTTCCTATAAAAATTTGCAAACCCGACAAAACGTTGCACCGCTTTCTTGTCGGTTGGCGCCGGCCAGTTCACTATAGCGAAGACCTTCTGGGGGTCCATTGTGATGCCAGAGAGGATGAACCCCAGGAAAGAGATGCTTGGGCATTCAAATGCACACTTCTCCGCCTTGGCGTAGAGGCCGTGCTGACGAAGGCGACTTAGAACGCTCTTGACGTGGTTATGGTGCTCATCCAGGGAAGGGGAGAAGATGAGAATGTCGTCTAAGTACACCACCACAAACCGATCGAGGAAGTCCCGGAAGATGTCATTGACAAGGTGCTGAAATGTGGCTGGTGCATTACAGAGTCCAAACGGCATGACCAGGTACTCATAGTGGCCGAACCGGGTCCGGAAGGCCGTTTTCCATTCATCCCCTTCACTGATCCGAATGAGATTATAGGCCCCACGGAGGTCTAATTTGGAGAAAACGGTGGCAGAACCGAGTCTCTGGAACAACTCCGGGACTAGCGGGAGAGGGTACCAGTTCTTGACCGTGATTTTGTTCAGGTCCCTGTAATCAATACAGGGTCTCAGGGATTTATCCTTCTTTTCTACGAAGAAGATTCCGGCCCCAGCAGGGTAAGTAGAGGGCCGGGTGAACCCCTTCCCCAGGTTTTCGTCCAGATAGGATTTGAGGGCTGCTAGTTCCTTTTCCGAGAGCGGATAAATTCTGCCGAAAGGTACTTCCGTGCCAGGAAACCGATCTATGGGGAAGTCATAAGGGCGATGTGGCAGGACGTCCGCCCCTTTCTTGCTGAACACATCCAGGTAGTCATGATATACTGAGGGCACAGCAAGGCAGGCTTCCGAATCCGGGTCAGGGTCCTAGCAGGATACAGCTAAGGCGGGTACAGCAGGTGCTGGAAAACAGTGGTGCTGGCAGTAGGCCGAGTTGAATTGCACGTGGCCAGTGACCCAGATGATGTGGGGGCAGTGTGCCCGAAGCCAGGGAAGTCCGAGGATGACCGGTGCTAGTGGTGACGCTATAGCGTCAAATAGCAGGAGTACTGAATGACCATCAGATGTCCGGGTTAAGATGGGGACGGTCTCATTGGTCACGGACCCGGATTTGATGGCGGACCCGTCGGCCAGGCGAAGAGTCATCGGGTGCCCTTTGGGCCTGAGGGGTATCTGGTGGAGGGCTGTAAAGCTCAGGTCCATGAAGCAGCCGCAGGCCCCAGAGTCTATAATGGCCAAGACTGAGATGTCCCCACTGGGCAGCTGCAGCACTAGGGCGAGCACCGCATGCGTCTTGGCATCAGGTATGGACAGTATCTCCCCTAGGTGGCTTTGCCTGACTTGACGGGGCAGATCTGCAGTAAATGTCCAACGCCCCCGCAGTACAGGAATAGGCCACTGGACCGACGTCTCTCCCTTTCTTCGGGGGGAAGAGCTGAGCGTTGTGGCCTGCTCAGCTGGGGTACAGGTGAGTATCCGCAGTAGGAGGAGTACGTGAGGGTGCCAGATTTTTCAGCAAGTCGTTCCCGCAGGCGGCGATCGACCCGGATGGCCAGGTTGATCAGGGCGTCCAGGGTTGGAGGTACACCCACACGAGCCAACTCTTCCTTGAGAGGCTCGGAGAGCCCCAGCCGGAACTGGAATCGGAGGGCTGCATCGTTCCATGTGGTGTCGGCACTCCAGTGCTGGAACTCCGACACGTAGTCCTCCATGGGACGGTGGCCCTGCTGGAGCGCATGGAGTGCGGCTTCAGCGGGGGAGGCTAGGTGCGGGTCCTCGTACAGTCGGGCCATAGCCTGGAAGAACTGTACAAGGGTTGTGGTCTCGGGGGGCCTTACGCTCTAGCAGCCGGTGGGCCCAAGTCTGCGGCCCCTCCTGGAGCAGGCAGATGACCAGTCCCACTTTAGTCCTCCTGGGAGAAGATGCGGGGTTGTAGGGCAAATAAAAGTTCACAGGAGGTACGGAAAGCCCGAAATTTCCTACGGTCCCCTGAAAACCGGGTAGGGGCACCTCTGGTTCCATGGGTGCAGGCGTGATAGTGTGCTGGGGGAGCTCCCGCATCTGGTCCTCCAGCCGAAGGTAGCCAGCTTGCAGGTCCTTCACCACTTGGGTAAGGCTGGACAGGTGCTCACATAGTTCATTCGCAAGGGAGGGCCTCTGCGCAGACTCGGTCATGGCTGTCTGATACTGTCACTTACCTGGTAGGCGAGTCTGACTTGTGCAGTAGGCAACCTCCCTTACTAACCTGACTCGGGAACCCCGGGTAGAGAAGACAGGTGGCTCGGGAATGCAGGAGAGCACGAGGGTCGGACTGGGTCGCTGATGATAGTAGATGGTCCATTGGAGCGTTCGTGCAGCTGGAGCGTGGTCGTACAGGCTGGGTCGGTAACTGGCTGGCGGTGCGGTACAAGGGTTCAGGCAGGAGTATGGTTGGGTTAAAGCAGAGTTCGTTAACAGGCTGATGGCAGAAGTACAGAAGGATCAGGCAATCGGATGGTCCTAGGCAAACCAGGGGTCGGTACAGGCAGAGTTCAGACAAGGTCGGGGCAAGCCGGGTCACAGGAACAGATAACAGGTTCAGGTCGCTCAGAAAGACGGGTCACACGCTGTAGATCAGACAGCAATTGCTGCAGGGTTTGCTGAGCAGAAATAGAGCCGTTTGGCTCCGTTTCCGGCGCGGGCACGCGAACGCGCGGGAGCGCTCAAATAGACAAAAATAGTGCCCTTCTTGCAGGATCTTCTCTAACAGGGCCACTTTATTAGGTACACTTGATCAATTGCTTGGTAACACAAATTGCTAATCAGCCAATCACATGGCAGCAACTCAATGCATTTAGGCATCTAGACATGGTGAAGACAATTTGCTGAAGTTCAAACTGAGCATCAGAATTGGGAAGAAAGGGGATTTAAGTGACTTTGAATGTAGCATGGTTGTTGGTGCTAGATGGGCTGATCTGAGTATTTTAACCACTTCCGGACCGCCGTACGTCGTTTGACGGCGGTACTTTGAAGTGGAATACCGTTGTTATGGTAGCAGATAGCTACCATAACCCTGGTATCTTTTTTTTCAGGAGGCGATTCTGTACAAGATAAAAGTGGTCTTAGCGGCGGATTCGCCGCAAGATCACTTTTATCAGCGGCGGGAGAGGTGCCCCCCCCCCGCCGCTTTCCGGTCATCTCCGCCGCTTACCGGACCCGCCGGCAGCGGCGGAGATGATCGCGTCCTTCCCACCCAGTGTCCGTGAGCCGAGTGAGCGGCTGAAGCCGCTCACCCGGCTCCATAACATGGCTGGGCGGAAGCTACGTCACAAGTAGCTTCCGCCCAATGCTCTTAAAGGGGACATTTTTTTTTTCCCCTGCCATTTTTTTTCAAATTTTTTTTTTTTTCTTTTTTTATTGCATTTAAGTGTAAAAATGAGATCTGAGGTCTTTTTGACCCCGGATCTCATATTTTGGAGGTTCCTGGCATGCTTTTTTCTATTACAAGGAATGTTTACATTTCTTGTAATAGGAAAAAAAGTGATCAAAAATTTTTTTTAAAAAAAAAAGTTGTAAAAATAAAAAGTAAAATACATAAAAAAAAAAAAAAAAAAAATTTTAAAGCGCACCGTCCTTGCGAGCTCGCGCGCAGAAGCGAACGCATACGTAAGTCCCGCCCACATATGAAAACGGTGTGCAAACCACACATGTGAGGTATCGCCGCGATCGTTAGAGCGAGAGCAATAATTCTAGCCCTAGACCTCCTCTGTAACGCAAAAATGCTAACCTGTAGAATTTTTTAAACATCGCCAATGGAGATTTTTATGTTGCAAAGTTTGTCGCCATTCCGCGAGCGGACGCAATTTTGAAGCATGACATGTTGGGTATCATTTTACTCGGCGTAACATTTTCTTTCACAATACGGAAAAAAAATTGACCTAACTTTACTGTTGTCTTATTTTTTAACTCAAAAAACTGAATTTTTTCCAAAAAAATCGCGCTTTTAAGACCGCTGCGCAAATACGGTGTGACATAAAGTTTTGCAATGGCCGCCATTTTATTCTCTAGGGTCTTAGAACCCCCAAACATTATATATTTTTTTTTCTAAGTAATTTTATAGCAAAAAACCTGTTTTTAACTGATAACCTCCAAACTCCAAAAAGAGGCTCGGTCTTAAAGTGGTTAAAAACTGCTGATCTGGGATTTTCACGCACAACCATCTCTATGGTTTACAGAGAATGGTCCGAAAAATAGAAAATATCCAGTGAGCAGCAGTTGTGTGGACAAAAATGTCTTGTTGATGTGCAAGGTCAGAGGCGAATGGGCAAACTGGTTTGAGATGATAGAAAGGCAACAGTAACTCAAATAACCACTCGTTACAACCAAGGTATGCAGAATACCATCTCTGAAAGCACAACACATCGAACCCTGAAGAAGAATGGGCTACAGCAGCAGAAGACCACACCAGGTGGCACTCCTGTCCGCTAAGAAAAAGAAAATGAGACTATAATTCACACAGACTCACCAAAATTGCACAATAGAAGGTTGGAAAAACATTGCCTGGTCTGATGAGTCTAGATTTCAGCTTTGACATGCAGATGGTAGGTTCAGAATTTGACATAAACAACATTAAAGCATGGATCCATCCTGGCTTGTATCAACGGTTCAGGCTGGTGGTGGTGTAATGGTGTGGTGGATATTTTCTTGGCACACTTTGGGACTCTTAGTACCAATTGAGCATTGTTTAAACACCACAACCTTCCTGAGTATTGTTGCTGACCATGTTCATCCCTTTATGACTACAGTTTACCCATCTTCTGATGGCTACTTCCAGCAGGATAGTGCACCATGTCACAAAGCTCAATTAATCTCAAACTGGTTTCCTGAACATGACAATGAGTTCACTGTACTCCAATGGCCTCAACAGTCACAAGATCTCAATCCAATAGAGCACATTTGGGATGTAGTGGAACAGGAGAATCGCATCATGGATGTGCAGCCAACAAATCTGCAGCAACTGCGTGATGCTATCATGTCAATATGAACCAAAATCTCTGAGGAATGCCAGGAAGAATTAAGGCTGTTCTGGAAGCAAAAGGGGGTCCAACTCTGTACTATCAATTATCTAATAAAGTGTCCGTTGAGTGTATTATGAAATTGACACATGGTGTGCTTTATATATTTAAAGGGACAGTATTTATGTTCAGTGTACCCACCTGCAAGTGCAGTTGCTCTAGTTCTAAGTGGAACATGCAAGGACAATAAAAAAGGGGGTTTATTTGGGATGTGGCGACTCAGATGCTGCTAGACAAAGACTATTTTGCACTGCATCCGTGGGTTTATAGTGGAGAGCATCTAGAGAGAAGACAGGGAGGTTGATTTACTGAAGGCAAATATACTGTGCACTAGATCTGAGGAGAATCTTTGAAATGAGGGACTGCTCTGCTGATTTCTATCATCCAAACATGTGCAAGCAAAAATGCAGTTTTTGGGCACTGAAAGGCTGGGAAAATAAAAAAAAAGTGAAAGATGATGTGGAAAAACAGCGCTACTATGTTCGAGAAGCAGTGGGTTTATAAACTGCATGGTGTGTGTGGCGGCAGCTCCTCTAAATGAACAAGGTCCTGGTGCCCTTGTGGAGGTACTGTGGAAAATGAGGAGATGAGGGCGCCAGCCTGAGGCAAGTGTGAGTGGTGAATGAAATGATGTGGTGTGTAAAACATGAGACCATCAATAAATGAGAAAAAAAAAACACTTTTAAATGAATGGAATGAAAAGTGAAAAATTCAACTTGCGGTGAATCAAGGAACAACTGTATCCTAGGGAGGTAGGGAGATGAATCCAAGCATGTGAAAGGATAGGGCAAAGCTAGCTGATCGGGACCGGGTGGGAACAGCTCAGTGCCCTGCAGTGCACCGGCGTTCCCAGCTGGTCTCCCAACTCCAGTATAGTCGTGGTGGGTTCCTGACACCACGAGGATGACGTGGTTGGGCGTGGTTTACGCGTTTCAGGGCTCCGCCCCTTTATCAACAACCTACAGCTTCATTTACACCATCCATCAGCTGCAGCCCAGTGGACATTGCACCCGATCCCACCCGTTCCATCTGTACTACCTCCCTAGGATCCAGTTGTTCCTTGATGCACCTTAAGTTTAATTTTTCACTTTTCATTCCATTCATTTAAAAATGTTTTTTTTCTTTTCTTTTCTTTTCTCATTTATTGATGGTCTCATGTTTTACACACCACATCATTTCATTCACCACTCACACTTGCCTCAGGCTGGCGCCCTCACCTCCTCATTTTCCAAAATGAAAAATAGACTTTTCCTATCCTTGTACCAATTGTAATTTTATGAGGATTAGCCTAACCCTGAAAGGATTCTCACTCCTCACAAGGTTTTTGCCTAAACTTATTCCATAGAATAGAAATTAAAAAAAAGTGCTGTTCTGGTAGTAGATCCTGCCATTTCAGCATTCAATAAACACATTATTGTGCCCTTTTGAGGATACGGTCTTGTTTTAGGACTCTGTTGATAGGCAATTTGAAGCCCTCTTAAAGGTCTATCCCTGCAGCCGTCTATTGCTGTCATGACTGTTTCCAGGCTGTTACTAACTGGACAAGACAGATAAAAGAGAACCTGAACCTGTCTTTATAGTGGATGTAAACCCACCACTCGCCCAGTATAAACGAATGGCACAGTATTAATGTATATATACATGCAAGCCTCCTGCATGTATCCCTACCTTGCAAATGTCACCCCCTTTGGCAGTAGGAGCCCTGCAAAACTCTGGAATTAGTGGGTGGATCTCTTTGCCAGAGCTCGGTGGGTGGAGTCATGATGTCACAAGACTCCCCGCCCACCTCTACACTCTCCTACGCTCCTATTCCTGAGTTTTGAGTAACATCCTGTCAAAACTTCATGAAAGGCACCACATGAATTCAACATGTCCAATCATGCTTTGGTGTGGAGCAGCCAATCCAGGGAGAGCTGAAGAAGAAGGGAGGGAGAATGTGAAGCTGGAACCTTAACACACTCTCTCTCTCTCTCTCTCTCTCTCTCTCATGCCGTGCATGAGATAATGATATCAGATGTCATTCACAGCAGTGGGGGATGTGGCGACACAAACTTATCTGAGTGTCGTTATTTATCTTACCACAAAAAGACAAGAGGGTTACTCAGAGCTGGATTAACTCTTCGTGGTAAGACTGGGCACAAATGACTTGGCATCCTCTACTGTACCCGGTAGTAGTCTTCATTAAAAAAAAAAAAAAAAAACAGGTTTACATCCACTTTAATTGGCCAGTCCTCTTAGATCAGCTTTTATCAATCTTTTACAGTGACATACTCCTGCAGGTCTAAAAAAAATCCCTAAGTACCCCTGTCTCGAGAAAGTAATTTCTATTGTTTGGGTGTCATGGTTTCTGTGTGTGTGTAATGTGAGTATGTGTGATGATTTCTGTGTGTGTTTGTGATGGGTTTTGTTAGTGTGCAAGCCGCAATGACAGATACACTCACTGATAATCACACACAATCACAAATTAACACAATGACACCCACACATACAATCCCAAAATAACACATTGACACCCACACAGTCCCAAACTAACACACTTGCAGACACACAAATACCCACAAAATCCAAATTAACAGACTGGCAGACACACACATTGCCAAATTAACAGACTGGCAGACACACACAAAGAATCTCAAATTAACAGACTGACAGACACACATACTGTATAATCCCACATTAGCACACTTACAGATACACACATGATGTGTGTGTACAAGTATATAAGTGGTCCATATAGTGAACTTGGTGTGGAGTTATTTACTTTAAGGTCATCACAAAGGACAAGGGGGCACTCTTTACGTCTAGAGGAAAAAAGATTTCATCTACAAATACGGAAAGGTTTCTTCACAGTAAGAGCTGTGAAAATGTGGAATAGACTCCCCCCAGAGGTGGTTTTGGCCAGCACGGTTGATTGCTTTAAAAAAGGCCTGGATTCTTTCCTTAATGTAAATAATATAACTGGGTACTAACATCTTTAGGTAAAGTTGATCCAGGGTGAATCCGATTGCCTCTCGGGGAATCAGGAAGGAATTTTTTTCCCCCGTTATAGCAAATTGGATCCATGCTTTGCTGGGGTTTTTTGCCTTCCTCTGGATCAACTGTGGGTGAAGGATTGTATATGGGATTATTTGGTTGTATGTGTATATATATATATATATTTTTTTTTTTGAACTGGATGGACTTGTGTCTTTTTTCAACCTGACTAACTATGTAACTATGATAAGGGGGGCGTGACCGGATGCTTGTGTCACCAGACGTGTGTGTGCGGCGACTTCTGTCCTGCTCCATGTGGACCTTGACGCCGGTACTCTGTGGCGTGTAAGCGAGCTCTGAGCCCGGAAGGCTGGAGTGGATGTCGGCAATACCCTGATCTGCTGGTGGTAGAGTGGATGGGCGCACCACAGAGATCCCGGAAGCGCTAGCGGGAGTCAGCGGGCTTATGCTCCCTTCCTGGCACTGTGGACAGCATGACGGACCGGAGACCTGTGCCCCACTACCACATCCTACACGCAAGAGCGACAGCCCGACTTGCAGTATTTCCCATACACGTAGAGGCAGTAATTTCCTGGATGTACTGCCAGGTGAGCGACAGGGTCCTACTGTTGGGCTGCACTGTCTGGCACTGGAGAGGCGGCATCCTGAAGCACCAAGCAATGGTACTGCGGAGATCCTAGAGTTGGGAATCAGGAGTAACTGTGACAAACTATGCAGAGACATGATGTGTAATGCTGAGCGGGACTAAATTTTACAGGCTACAGCTTATTACCCCCCACTGCTCATGTTGGCTGCATTTATCATTATATCACTGCATAGTGAGTAAGTGAAACGCTGGACATAATCTGAAACTACTACTACCTGTATTCTTAATCAACTATACCACATACAATGGCTACCCCTTAACCCAATGAACTGTGAAATCTTGCTGTGATATATCATTGTCTGCTGCCCTGACTTCACAAGCATACGTGGAGGAGTGGAAATGTTTCTGCAGGACGCAGTGCAATGGCAATGATCTGTGAATACCAGCTGTAATCCAAGCAATATTTATACAAGGAAAAAAAGGCAAGTGACAATGCGCAAATTGGTCGAGGCATACAGTATGAACCAGAGTGCATAAAATGTATATGGTGACTACTACAATGGGCCAACTGACATGAGAGGGTGGAAGGGAAGGATAAGGAGAAAGGGCACAAGTGGGAAACTATACACATATATGTACATCAAACCATATACACAGGGGGATGCATGAAGTGGTGTATGAACCAGTCCAAGGGGAAGCACTGAGGGCAGCCCGCGGAGTATGGGCCCGGATCCCACGGTCCAATAGAACTATAATGAGAAAAAACACAAGGGAGGGCGCCTCTAAGTGCAGTAAGCTTAGTTCATTTAATGAAAAGACCAGATTAAAAACACTCGCATAGGTTTAAAAACAGTGGGCAATATCGGCTGATCCCATGGGGAGAAAAAAGCCGTCACTCTCAGGGTGTCCAAGTAGTACTGAGCCGGAAGGGGAGTCCTCCGTCCGTTCGTCCGTCCGTCACCGCGCCTGGATGTAAATGCCGGCAGGCACGGTGACTAGAGCGAGGCTTGGAGCGCGGCTGCAATGGAGTCCTGGGGAGATGGCGTCATGAAAGTGCGACGCGTTTCGTAGGCCAGCAGGTCAGGTGGTACACGTCCTGCGCCACTTCGTCAGGCAATCAAGAAGATCAGTCCACTGAATACAATACGTGTAGACATTTAAATAGTACAAGCCCCTAGGGGCGGGGAAAGAGAGAGCGAGAGATTGACAATTAAAAAACAAATGCAGCTAACGAGACTCGTCCCTATATAAAAACAGACAACAAAGCACCGAAAGGGGGGAGACAAACGGGAATAGTGAACCTCAGTATATCACTTTGCTGTAATCAACCAATCATTTGGCAGGAGAGCATGGTTCTAAAAATATATATAAAAACCTTTACAATTATACGAGACAATTTTAAAAAATACAAGACAATTATTAAAAAAGATTTAGTTCAATGGGTCCTCAACCCACTGGGGGTCTGCACCTAAAAAGGGGGGGGGGGTTAGGGCACCCACTGAAGGGTGGTATTAGTAACTCAGTCTCATTTTCCGATGTCAAAGGTATCTATACGTGGAGAGGCATTCTTTTAAAAAAGTGATTTAAGATTAAATAAAATAAGAGTAAAAACTTAACACTCCTGCAGCAACTGTAAAATGCATATGGGCTTGACACTTCCCAAGTGTATGTGTAGTACAAGGGGGATGGGATATATATGGAAAAAATATATATAAAAGGGGGGGTACATCAAGAACTATATCAGAATACATGTATATGCATATGTGTATCAGTATATATATTTCTCAGACAGGGGGCTCAGAAGACACCCAAGCATATGGGGGACATGAAGAGGAGGTACATGGCATGGACAGAACCTGGGGGAAACTAAAGGATGGTGGACACCTCTATGCATTCATTTAGGCCCCCAGGTGAGAGGACGTCTAAGGTGTATATCCAGAACGTCTCCCTTGCGCACAACCTTTTAAAACATTCTGCCAAGGGAAGGGTTCTGGGCACCTGTTCTATGACCTACACAGACAATCCTTCGGTGGAGCCCTTGTGTACCTCGAGAAAATGTCGAGGGACGCTATGAAAGTCTTTTTTCCCCTTCTATGGCCCTCCTGTGTTGGCCGAAACGACACCTCAAAGTGCGTGTAGTTCGTCCCAACATATACCAACCCGCACGGACAGGACAGGCCATACACTACAAAATCCGAAGCACAAGTGTAGAATTCAGATATGGGATAGACCCGGCCTTTTACCTTAAATGACTGTTGTTTGTGTCTTATGGAATGGCAGGTTTTGCAGGGTTTCTTACGGCACTGGTACATGCCCACCAGAGGGAACAACATGGGCTTCTGTACCATAGTTGTAGAACGATTTTTAATTTTACTTGGTGCCACCTTACTCTTAAGGTTAGGAACATGGTGACAAACCTTATCGGTTGGGATGGGTTGGTCTGTTTGGGTCTGATGGGTTTCCCTTTCTGATAGAATTGGAACGCCTCATCAACCAACCTTTCTGGATATTTCTTATCTATGAATTTTTTCTGATCCTACAGAACTGTCCCTTCGGAATGTTGCGGATCCATGATGGATAATGGCAGCTATGATAGTGGAGGAATGAATTCCCTGCTGTGGGTTTTGTGTGGTTCTTGGCCACAATGGTGTGCTCCATGTGGCCAAGCTCCAGGTCCAAAAAGACCAATGTGTCGGGATCCGTGACATGGGTGAAAGCCAATCCATACGGATTGTCATTACAGTACGAGATGAAGTCCAGCATGGTGGTGGGGGGGCCATCCCAGATGATGACGAGGTCATCTATATATCTCCCCATGAAAATGATATGTCGTGAGAAGAGGTTATTGTTATGAATGAACTGTATACATGTATTCTGATATAGTTCTTGATGTACCCCCCCCTTTTATATATATTTTTTCCCTATATATCCCCCTTGTACTACACATACACTTGGGAAGTGTTAAGCCCATATGCATTTTACAGTTGCTGCAGGAGTGTTAAGTTTTTACTCTTATTTTATTTCATCTTAAATCACTTTTTTAAAAGAATGCCTCTCCACGTATAGATACCTTTGACGTCAGAAAATGAGACTGTGAGTTACTAATACCACCCTTCAGTGGGTGCCCTAACCCCCCCCCTTTTTAGGTGCAGACCCCCAGTGGGTTGAGGACCCATTGAACTAAATCTTTTTTAATAATTGTCTTGTATTTTTTAAAATTGTCTCGTATAATTGTAAAGGTTTTTATATATATTTTTAGAACCATGGTCTCCTGCCAAATGATTGGTTGATTACAGCGAAGTGATATACTGAGGTTCACTATTCCCGTTTGTCTCCCCCCTTTCGGTGCTTTGTTGTCTGTTTTTATATAGGGATGAGTCTCGTTAGCTGCATTTGTTTTTTAATTGTCAGTCTCTCTTTCCCCGCCCCTAGGGGCTTGTACTATTTAAATGTCTACACGTATTTTATTCAGTGGACTGATCTTCTTGATTGCCTGACGAAGTGGCGCAGGACGTGTACCACCTGACCTGCTGGCCTACGAAACGCGTCGCACTTTCATGACGCCATCACCCCAGGACTCCATTGCAGCCGCGCTCCAAGCCTCACTCTAGTCACCGTGCGTGCCGGCATTTACATCCAGGCACGGTGACGGACGGAGGACTCCCCTTCCGGCTCAGTACTACTTGGACACCCTGAGAGTGACGGCTTTTTTCTTCCCATGGGATCAGCCGATATTGCCCACTGTTTTTAAACCTATGTGAGTGTTTTTAATCTGGTCTTTTCATTAAATGAACTAAGCTTACTGCACTTAGAGGCGCCCTCCCTTGTGGTTTTTTTTTTTTTGAGACTTAGGACTATTTGACATCACAGCAATGGATGATCCATGAATGTGGCTAATGTGGCTTTTTTTCCCGCACCAGAATCAGGTCGCATGGGTGTTCTCACTCCTGCGATCTGATTCCTATCGGAATCCACAGTTAGCACTGCGATCTATGAACCAATCTGAGGGTGTC